>NQII01007389.1:82679-99362 GCA_002778355.1 Clitarchus hookeri
TTTTTTTTGCTTTTCCACGTCCCTGTTCCAACTGCCTCACGGCAGTGCTTACGCAATACATGGGCAATAAACATGAAATTATGAATGCCAGAAGTTCACGTGCTTCTTACACTGCGAGGTTTAAGCTGTCAGTCACAAAATCTGCTGGAGAAAATGGAAATCGCACAGCAGCTCAGCAATTTGACGTGGCTGAAACTAACGTCCGTGGCTGGCAGAAGCAACGAGAAAAGTTAACTTTGACGTCTCGTGATCGGCGATCATTTTGTGGCAAAAAGCTCAGAACCCAGAGATGTAAAGAGAAGTGCTGCAATATGTTAATGAAAAACGTAGTGGTGGTTTTGCAGGGACGATGGAAAAGATACGAATGAAAGCACGTGAAGTAGCACGTGTACTTGAAGTGCCAAACGGTAGATTCCGTGCTAGTGTAGGGTGGTGTGCGAGATTTTTGCAGCAACATGGTCTCATAATACACAGATGGACGACACTGGCTCAGCGTTTACCTGTGGAGTATGAAGACCAGATAATTTAATTCCATTGATTCGTGATGAATCTCAGAAAGGGGAACAATTATCTGTTCTCTCAGATCATCGGTTGCGGAAAAAGGTGCTAAATCAGTCCCTATCAGATCAATGGGCTGCGAGAAGCAAAGATGCACGCTCATGCTGGCTATCACAGCAGACAGGCGGAAATTACCGCCATATGTTTTACTGAAAAGGAAAAGCATGCCAAAGGAAAAAATACTGCCTGGGGTAATTTTCCATGTACAAGAGAGGGGGTGGATGGAAGAGAAAATGATTTTAGATTGAATTGACACTGTTTGGGATCGCAAATCCGGGGCTCTTTTTAAACGCAAGAGTTTGTTGGTTTGGGACAGCTTCAGAGCTCACCTATCAGAGGGTGAAAGAAAAGTTGAAAGGTCTGTATACTGACATTGCGACTATTCCATACGGTTTAACTTCAGTTCTCCAACCTCTCAACATTTCTGTAAATAAGCCTTTCAAAGGTGAATTTTGCAAACAATATTCCAATTGGATGTGCGGTGATGATCATGAATACACACCGAGTGGGAAGTTCAAATGGCCATCATTAGGGAAAGTTCTCGAGTTGATACTAGCTGCCTGGCGAATGGTGAAACCAGAAATTGTAACCCGCAGCTTCAAGAAATGTGGCATATCCAACAATATTGACGGCATAGAAGACGAGTTATGGAATGNCGCAGCTTCAAGAAATGTGGCATATCCAACAATATTGACGGCATAGAAGACGAGTTATGGAATGCCTCTGAAACTGAAACTACCAACGAAGACGAGCATGTAGATATTGTTGTGTGTTGTTAGGAAGTATTATAATTATTTTTAAACATTTTCACAAAAAAATTTTTTTACCCCCAAGTTTTGAGTGCAGTAAAATACGTAAAATTCAATACTAAATACTGTTTCCAGTAGCTGTGACTATTTTTTATTGGTATATTTTTAGTCACGATTTTGCAATATTTGAAATAATTATAACATAACTTGCAAGTAAACATTTCTCTTAACTGTGATAATGCATTATTGATGTTTAATTAGTACATGCTGCTTGCATCATTTCATTTTGTGTCCTTAAAAAAGTTAACAATTAGTAATGTAACCTGAACTGCGTGCAGAAACTGTGTAACTGTGTTCAGTCCTTGTGTCAAGGTTGCGTGTAGGNAATTAGTAATGTAACCTGAACTGCGTGCAGAAACTGTGTAACTGTGTTCAGTCCTTGTGTCAAGGTTGCGTGTAGGTCGCAGCTCCATACCACCATTCACTGCAGTCACGTGCATCCTCAAAGCTTGCATCCTGTCTCGCCGCAAAGCAGAGCTTCCACATGTTTACGTTTCCCCTTCCCACTCTTTTTTCAGTCATGTTACCGATCGATAAATTCCTCCAAGCCTTCTTTGTTTCCGCGTAAAGCAGAGGACAGCCAGCCACGGTCAGGGGGAGGAAAAGAGAAGAGGCAACACTTTTTTTTTTAGAGGTGTCGCACATTTCAGCATGGAAAAAAACCCAGCATGTCACTGCGGAAAAAAAAACGTCAAAAACTGCGGCCGCCTACCGCAGTTGTTGACGTTCTTCTTTTAACGACCGTAGGTTACAGTTATCGCACAGCACGCCATAATATGTTTTGGCTTTTAGCGCTGCGAGTTATTTAATTAAAGTATTTTCCAAACATATCTCAATCACCACACATTAATGTAAAAAAAAGAATAATTTGTTAAATATCTACTAACAAGGTGCCACAAATTGTTGATGCAATTTTATTTTAAAAAAATTTCTTCCTGGTACTTGCAAAAATCATGGTGTGCACTATACACGAGTAAATAGGGCGCATCCACAAATTTTGTTCCAAACTCAATATCTCTGGTGTTCTTTTATAAATAACTTTATAAGTGCTATATCTTATTTGGTGCATTTATGGTGCTTGTATGTTGCTCTTACCAGTTATCACTTACACTATTCATTTATCCATTTTGTGAATCCATTCTAAGGATATATGTTTTTCCTCTGTCCTGTAAAATAAATGGTTTTGGNAACAAGGTGCCACAAATTGTTGATGCAATTTTATTTTAAAAAAATTTCTTCCTGGTACTTGCAAAAATCATGGTGTGCACTATACACGAGTAAATAGGGCGCATCCACAAATTTTGTTCCAAACTCAATATCTCTGGTGTTCTTTTATAAATAACTTTATAAGTGCTATATCTTATTTGGTGCATTTATGGTGCTTGTATGTTGCTCTTACCAGTTATCACTTACAATATTCATTTATCCATTTTGTGAATCCATTCTAAGGATATATGTTTTTCCTCTGTCCTGTAAAATAAATGGTTTTGGNTATTCATTTATCCATTTTGTGAATCCATTCTAAGGATATATGTTTTTCCTCTGTCCTGTAAAATAAATGGTTTTGGAGAACAAGTTTTAAAAATATGCTCTTAATTTTCTTGTGATCGACCTCTAGATTGGTTAACTGGAATGACAGTAGTGTTGATAGTGTGTAAAATCTCGTGCACATACCAGGATTTAGTGACTATGGCAGTTTTAGTTCATGGTTGATTGACTTACAATAGCAAAATTGTGTTTGCATGACATGTGCTATTTTTCTGNTATGGCAGTTTTAGTTCATGGTTGATTGACTTACAATAGCAAAATTGTGTTTGCATGACATGTGCTATTTTTCTGGCAAATCAATTTTACATATAAATAATTATTGTACATAGTACAAATTTGATGGGAACAACATTAGTTGCTGTTAAAAAAAAAGAAGTCAAGTAACCAAGAATATAATTCCGATTCTCGGTTCCAGTTCTCAAGGCTAAGAACCAGAGGAACCGAGAACTGACAACTGGAACCGACCCATCCCTACTATTTATATTTACCAGTTATTACGTAAGAATTTTATTTTGCTTGATGTGCCCATACAGGTGTAACATTTTTTTTTACTGGCCACTTGAAAAATTTTAGAACAGGGTTCTACTGTATTGTGATTGAACAACTGAATATTGTGGGAGCATAAGATTTTAACTTTAACAACATTATGGTTGTGTCAATTTACCCTGAAAAAAATATCATGGGGGAGGGGGGGNTGAATCTTTTTTTAATATACTTTTTATAATGGGACAAAAAAGTGTTGTAAAATCCATGTCAAAATAAAGGGAGGTTTATGAGGTAAATATGGTAAATGGAATTAAAAAGATAGGTGGAAAATGTACAGTCAGCAGGTGTGGAAAATAAGGNGAGGTAAATATGGTAAATGGAATTAAAAAGATAGGTGGAAAATGTACAGTCAGCAGGTGTGGAAAATAAGGATTCTCTTTACAACATTTATGAAGGTACTGCAAAAGTAAGGCTTAATAATTGAGAAAAGTTCTTACGGGTCCCATNGATTCTCTTTACAACATTTATGAAGGTACTGCAAAAGTAAGGCTTAATAATTGAGAAAAGTTCTTACGGGTCCCATCTGCCTGGAGCTTGAACTACTTTGCAGTGTGTTTGAAATCCAGGTTTTTTTATCCAACTATTAAATGTGCCTCCTGTATGTTTACCTACGAAAAGACATCATACCCCAGACGAGGATGGAATGGTACGTTACACGTTACCGAGCATGCTGTAAATAATATTTTGGAACACTCCATATAGTTAAAAATTGTTTTTCAGACTTCCGTATCTTAAAACATACTAGCCGGACATGAGTAAAACTACAATAGGAGCCTGTACTGCACTTTGCAACACTCTATTCATCAATAAAATTATAGGGTCACCACTGAAAGTCCAATTGGTACCCACAACACTATGGGAACACTGCACATCAGTCAGAGCCCTGTGTGTAATGGCTATGGCACTCTTGTAGTGCGTGCCAGCATAACTCTTATAGCTCTTGTGCTTCTCTGTCAAAAAAGGAGAAAAACTATGCAGGCAGGTGAGCTGCTAAAATGGCTNTAACTCTTATAGCTCTTGTGCTTCTCTGTCAAAAAAGGAGAAAAACTATGCAGGCAGGTGAGCTGCTAAAATGGCTCAAATTAGTCACAAGTGAAAAATTTAATTTAGTATACAACCAAGTTTATCTGCTACAATAGTGTATATACATAGCATCTGAAGTACCAGCGATATAAAGGACACAGTATTGTAAAATGCAACAGTTTCTGCAGGCTGTACACTAAACAAACCAGATGTCTTTTAACTCAATTTGTGGGATCTTCATTTTATTACTGTATTTACTCAAAATAAATGCTTCCATTTTTTGATAGAATTGGCATCCCAAAAATTAGGATGGAATTACTTTGTGTCCTAAGCTATTTTGCCTCCCAACTAAGTGTGCCACTTGCCCGGGCAATTGATAACATGAGCAGAAGGTCAATGGGCCTTAGCATAACATGTTTCCCATGCTCCTTTTAATATTTCACAACTTGTAACTTGAATTTGGCCATATATATTCATCTCCTACCCACAACTCATTACTCATTCAACAATAACTTTTCAATAAAAGACTAGTCGCATGTGTCTCGCATCTCTCATATATTGCTACTGTGCACAACTGCTTGCTTGCCCTCCCAGCAACATTCTAGCAGACCGGATTTAAAGTAACTCTCCCACCCCACTCTGGTTTTTCCATCATGGTCATGTGGCTGACACAACCATCACATGCGTAACCAGAGCTGGCCAGTGTTCTGGTAACAAGTTGTCCCATTCCAGGAATCCAGATAATAACACCTTAATTCAACTGGCNCAGAGCTGGCCAGTGTTCTGGTAACAAGTTGTCCCATTCCAGGAATCCAGATAATAACACCTTAATTCAACTGGCAAAGACTAGCAGAAATTTATCTGCCATGTTTCTTACAAGGACGGTGAAGTCCATCTTCCGTTAGTACAACAAAATCAACAAACNAGCAGAAATTTATCTGCCATGTTTCTTACAAGGACGGTGAAGTCCATCTTCCGTTAGTACAACAAAATCAACAAACAAAACGAAAAATATCGTAAGTCTCACACTATTTATCACACTTTCCTTATGGGTGGTTCTTTGCATATCTGGACCACCCCATGATCACGCCTATGACAACCATCCCTGTCGCAACCATGTGCTCATCAGTGGGATGGAAAAGGAAGCACTTGTATACATTTTACCAAGCAAGGGATTAATTGTTACTGGTATAAACTGGTCACAAATTGTTATTTCTATGAAATTATGATAAAAAAAGGGAGGGAGATATACAGTGGCAGGCAATATACCAATGTAAAGATGGCATGTTGGTTGTACAGTAAAATCTTATTAAAAAAACTTTTTTAATACAAAGTTTTTAAAGTTGTCTTCTTTCCCTTGAAATGAAATAGGGAATCAAATGTGTATTTGCATGCTTACAAACCACAAATACGATAGTGGGGAGGGCTATGAAGATCAGGAAAATTATGGGGTAAAAATGTGACGAAAATAACTACGTTGCCATACATAACGCAATGTAACCTAACAAAACCTAANGAAAATTATGGGGTAAAAATGTGACGAAAATAACTACGTTGCCATACATAACGCAATGTAACCTAACAAAACCTAACCTAAACTAGGTTAGTTTATGTTAGGTTAGGTTACGTTACGTAACATATGGAAATATAACGGTAATGTACATNCTAACCTAAACTAGGTTAGTTTATGTTAGGTTAGGTTACGTTACGTAACATATGGAAATATAACGGTAATGTACATAATCCATACATACGTAAATACATACACACTATAAACCAATACTAAAATGTGTGGAAAATATCTACGTTACCGTTATATACAACACACTGCCTTATGTCATGTTAACCTTTAAATTTATCCAGCCAACCTATACTAGCCTTAAATGAAGGATCCCCATCAAGCTTCTTGTTCATCTCGATAGCTTTAGCCATTATTATGGGCCCAAAAACTGGTATCCCTTGACTGCGGGCTTGAATGAACCACTGATACATTACTGTATCCAGTTGGTCCAGTTTTGCTGGCTTCATCGTTTTTCTTAGTTTGACATCTCCGTCTGTCGTTTGCATTTTTGAAACATGACTTTTGATTTTATCTGCATCTTTCTTAATATCATTGACTGTCGTCCGCCCAATTCCATATAGCGGAGTGATACTCGTCGCACTTTCTCCTTTACGTAGTCGTTTCATAATTTCAAGTTTTTGAGAAAGTCCCAATACAACACGTTTCCGTTTCTCAGACATTTTTAAACACACTACACTTTGACAATAAACTGAGGACAATGACTTGCTGACTAAGTGACTACCGCTACTGAACTGACTGTAGGAATGGGAGGGCGGATGAGTGTCTAGGAATCCCGGTAGGGTGGTGAGGAAGACTGAACGATTCTACGAAGTACATATTTAGGTTATACATAAACAACAAATGTGAGTCATTCGCATTCCGCACTGCACAGAATGTATTTTTACTGAGTATTCATTGACAAAAGTATGTATAACAGTACAGTATACGTATTGTTCAACTTAATAATGTGCTTAATTTGATCTAATATGAAGCAAGAAAAAGTTATTTCTTTTTTATTTTATTAAGTTTGTTTTTTGTATCCAATTTTATTATTTTACTTGTCGTGTCAGTTTACTGACGGTTAACAGAAACTCACGGTTAAAAGGGTGACGGTTAACCGAGACTCCACTGTATATAATTTTCAAGCAAAATAAAATTTACAGTATGCCAGACCCCAATCACACTTTCAACTTTGTCAATAAATTCAAATTTTTAATTTTAAAATTGTTTTATTATAATTTGACTGTGCATTCCAGCTTATTTTTTTTTTTTTTTTTACTGTTTTATGAAGAAAAAAAAAGGAGGTAACCGTACCATGCTTTTCACACTATTCCGCTGTCCCTAAAACTTACAGTGTACATGTTTTTACCATGCACACTGCTCCACGGCTTGTGGTGCTAAGTGCAATGATTGTGGTGCGCGTGCGGTGCCAAGTGTCGTACATGTGGGTGGCAAGTTAAAATCCCCGCTATTTCAAAATAAAATTATGTAGTCGTACCTCCAGCTGAAAGATGGGTATTTTATTTAATAATCTTGCTTTAAAAAATATGTATATCCAGGTCCCTCATTATATTTCATTACTTTCTGGGTGCATTTGCACTTTGCACTAAAAGCGCCTAGAACTACAGCAGGCTCCCACCACACTTTGCCATTTGTCTATGCACAACTTAGACTTCGTACTGAACAACGANGCCTAGAACTACAGCAGGCTCCCACCACACTTTGCCATTTGTCTATGCACAACTTAGACTTCGTACTGAACAACGAAGCACCACAGCAGGCCCCCACCATGCTTCCCAATTTGTTGTTGCATGAAATAACTTTGTAAAGATTGTCCGCAAAGGGATACAAGGAAAATAGTTCCAAAAATCTGATATAAGTTAGAAACTCACCTGCTTCATTCCATTCTGCCTTGTGAATTTGCTGCGTATGATTCCGAGTGCTTTTCCTCTACAGTCATCTTGAGTCTATCAACAAGTTCATTCGGGCCGTCGGGAGAATCGTCATCCTTCTCATCAGATACTTGATCAACACTATCGTCATAGTCATTATCAACATTGCTGTTTTCATGTTCGTCTCGTCTCCTGTTTCACACTTTATAATAAATTTACTTTTCTTTGCAGCAGGAATTATATGGTCATCAGTATTTAGAGCAGATGGCTGTTTATTGTGAAGTTCATCAATTTTACGTGAAAGTTTTGCAAGTGTATATTTCCTGCAAACCACTCTGATGCGCAACACAGGTCACTCGATTCGTCTTTAGCATTAACTATTTCAACATAATCGCCTGTGGAATCAGTACCCATTGATGCAGCGAGAGGTATTGACGGCATCACTTGCTGTCTTTCAAAAGACGAACCTTGCAGTTCTTCAATGTATCACCTTGCATAAACTACATGTGTCTATTGTAGTAATGTTTCCTCATGAAAAAAGGACTCTTCAAACAGGTGGTTCTCTCATGTTGCGGAGCATTTTGACTGAAGGTGGAAACTCGATCGCCGAATCGACACTGATAACAATCAGGCAGCGATGATGCAGGTCAGGGCTCCATGTTCGTTGAAGTTGAAGGCAGACCTTTGTACTCACAATTCTTCCTCACAGGATGACGGGAATGTGCTTCCAAATCGATGTTCACTTCGTGATGTCAGAACGTCAAATGTAATTTTTCTGTATAAAGGCAATTCTTTTTACGGTAAAGAGCCTAGCTTGTGCAATAAATATATTTTAAAAAAGGTGAATATAAAATAGGGGAGCACTCTGAGAAAACCCTCATACTCGTTTACTCCAGAAGAATACACCCAGATAGATACCATAACAGATATACGTAATTATATATATATATATTTATAAAGATAGAAATATAAAATAGGCATATACATAGTTTGACGTGTGTCGTAATTAGGAAAATAGAGCGGCGCTGTCGCTAACCCTCCCCCCACCCCCCTGCCAGCTTAAACCAGTGCAGGGACTTTCGGAAGACACGTGTCGCCCATTAACGCATACCGAGGTCAAGCCGAGATGTAGGAGCGCGTGCAGGCCATTACACGGGGTCGCTGCCGCGCAGACCTCCTCCCACCCCCTGCCACCCCCTAGCAAGCCCAGGGAAATTTGTAAACGCCAAGAAATGACGAGATAGTCAGGTGTATTCCGCCTGAAGTTGAAAACACGCCAGAGAAAACAGCTGACAAGCTGAAAGTGGTGCCACGAGCACTCCTTCCTCTCCTCTCCACCTACCCACGGGGCAACGTGGACACGCACCGCTGAAGAATAAGCTGACAGGGTAAGTTTCAGGGTGCAGGCCACTGCCCCCCCCCCTCCAACCTTCGCGAACCAAGACATGTGTAAGAAGTATGCTGTGGACTGCGCCCTCCCCCTCCCTCAACAAGTGAGACAAGTGTAGGAACTTAGGGAGGGAGTCGAGAAAGGATATAAGCAAATTTATGAGAGAAGAAGGGGTCAGTTCATTATTACTGCACCGAGAGACAGTTCAGCCGCGTCGAGAGAGTAAGTTGGTGCAACAGTTACCAAGGCCGGGGAGATCGGACCTCCGGCCACGTCAGTTCGCAAAGACAGTCGAGGCAACGAGCAGCAGGTGGCGCGGAGTTCAGTACCGCCACCCCGGGATGCGCAGGTAGTCAGTCACAACATTAAGATGTCAGCCAAATCGGGACGCGAGACGCAGAAAGCAGGGCAAAATCAGAGACAGTCACCAGAGTTACGTCGGACAAGTAGTTTCACCACGCCGGGATGCAAGTCAGTCAGTCAGTCAAGTCAGTCAGTTACAATGCACCGAGAAGGCGGAGTCGAGTGGTGAACTTCAACGAGAAGTGCCATGTCAAGCTAGTGGGATTGTCCAGTGCAACCCCGCGCCGAGGGCCGGGGTGGGGGCCCACCCAAGGGTCACCTCGCAGGGACGTGGTAGGGAAGTAAGCAGTCAGTTACTACCCTACGGGAGCAAGTGGTGAGCTTCAACGAGAAGCGCCATGTCGAGAGGAAGCCAGCTGCGTGCAACAAGCCAACCACAGAGGGCCTTTAACAGGGCCATCCAGCTCACCAGACCTCATCAACTGCCAGAAGGTATCCGGGCCATCCAACTCACCAGATCTCAACTGCCGGAACAACTACCATGCAACATGTGCAGATAAGTAACCACGTTGTCACTCAGGGGCCTGTCCTGTCACCTAATGCCCCCACAGCGTCGGAAACGTAGCCAGAACAGTGTAACCAGCCCTTCAGGCCTTGAACTCGCAGGGCGTTAATGTATGAGTAAATTCTCGACTCAAGGGGCTGGGAAAGTATGTATTAAGTCCTGCAACAGTGCCGAGAATGTGTAAATGAATTCCCGTTAAATAAACGGTTCAAAACTAAGAAGTCGTGATGAAGTCATTGTGTGATATACCCTCAACCTACAAGGCACCTATAGTCTGTGCCACTGAACATTAACCGTAGACCCTACGAACCAGTCTGTACACCACAGATGGGGAGTAGCGTCAAGTTATGTTTCGAATTAATTAAAAATAAATTCATATTTTTTTTGTATATATACATATGCCTACAAGGATATAAAAATATTATATCGTTAAAATGCTAACACTGCCTGTCCCAAGTCGTGGAGCAGTGCGCATGGTTAAAACATGTACACGGTAAGTTTGAAGGCTAATGGAATGGCATGAAAAGCATGGTATGGTTACAGTCTTGGGGTCTTGAGCCAAGAGTCTTGGGTCAAGGAGTCATGATTTGTGGGTTAAGGGTCTTGAGTCTTAAGTTAAGTATGAAGGTTTTTTTTTTTTTTGGAATTTTTTATATACTTTTATAATATTTTTAAATAATGTCTTAAAAATATTTTAGGTTTTTTTTTTCAGAAATTTTTTGGGTTAAAGGTCATTGACATCTAACCTGGTTGACGAGGTGGACACCGGCCGACCTGGCGAGGGTCGGTAGTGTCGGGAGCTTAGTCGATCCACCTGTAATTGAGCCCCAGACTTCCTACATGTACATCTTTAAATAATTTNAGATCCACCTGTAATTGAGCCCCAGACTTCCTACATGTACATCTTTAAATAATTTATTTTTTATTTTTTCCACATTTGAAATTTTATAATTTATATGGATTTTTTTTGTTTAAAGGTAATTCAAGGTCAGATGTCNTCATTGACATCTAACCTGGTTGACGAGGTGGACACCGGCCGACCTGGCGAGGGTCGGTAGTGTCGGGAGCTTAGTCGATCCACCTGTAATTGAGCCCCAGACTTCCTACATGTACATCTTTAAATAATTTATTTTTTCCACATTTGAAATTTTATAATTTATATGGATTTTTTTTGTTTAAAGGTAATTCAAGGTCAGATGTCNTTTATTTTTTCCACATTTGAAATTTTATAATTTATATGGATTTTTTTTGTTTAAAGGTAATTCAAGGTCAGATGTCAAGGTCATCCAGATTCAATATGGTGGTTGGGTGAGCGGAATGACAGAGCATGATGTCGTCTCCGGCTCCGGACCCCCAGCCCCTTGTGCTCGACTCATCTATTTTCTACTATTCAGTTAGAACTATTTTGTTCANTCTCCGGCTCCGGACCCCCAGCCCCTTGTGCTCGACTCATCTATTTTCTACTATTCAGTTAGAACTATTTTGTTCACGAGTCAAGGTCGGCCAGCACAACACTTCCGCCGCTTCGTAGACTTTCACAACGTGCGACAAACCTCAGAGCGTTTACTGCAGTGACTTTTGTAGTATCTGTAAAGTATCTAAGGCTACTTAGACCTACTGATTTATAGTACATACATTGGTTATTCTTTGAAGAGACACTGCCAATATTATCAATTTTATACCAGCATATTTGCGATTTCTTTAAAATTGTTGTTAAATAACCTAGAGATGCANACTGCCAATATTATCAATTTTATACCAGCATATTTGCGATTTCTTTAAAATTGTTGTTAAATAACCTAGAGATGCACAGATAATGCACACAACGAATAATCCATGCCTGATTAATAATCGAGAGTATACTGTATAGGTATTCAGTGGAATTTACTAGCTATAATATAATTTATCTTGAATAAACAAAATAATACTTATTTTTTTAATTAATAGGTTGCCACAAAGACAAATACTGAATGGTGTTATTTGTTTATTTCTGTCAACAAGTGATTTCCTTGTTGTGTTCCTGCACAAACAAAGCACTTTATCTATAACCACAACTGTGTACATCGATAGTATGTGAATACATATTCACTGCCAACAAAATAGCTGCAGNGCACTTTATCTATAACCACAACTGTGTACATCGATAGTATGTGAATACATATTCACTGCCAACAAAATAGCTGCAGCCTGAAATAATTATCCACAAGATGTCTTTCAACCACATGCTGTGGTAGTGTCCAAAAATGACGTTCATTAATAAATTTAGCTGTGATTGGCTGCATCAGACTGCCACCTGGGAACGTTAACACTGCTACAACCTTAGTTAATGTAAATTACACTAGGACAAAGATGTGTCCAACACAATCATCATGCATGTGGAGGGAATGTCAGTGAGTAGCTAGCATGACTGGGTGATGCACATGCCACAGGTATGGACAACTTACTAAGTTTGACAGGGCCAATTGTTGGAGATGTCCTCCGACCCACTACATGCTGTTGAATTGCCTACCACATACACCATTGCAACTGAACTGTGTGATGGTGTGTTGGGAGCAATAAGAATGAGGGAATACATATGCACCGGGAAGGCTGTTTTAAGGTTTCTGTCGACCATAGAGTTGGTCATGTGGGGTTAGAGCACCCTTCTGAACATTTGGCAAACAAAAATATGATAAGAGTCGTGGAGTGTGTCTCATGCCATATGTGAATTTCATAATTTAAATAATTTTATGACGAACAAACCCCCAAGAACTTACCGATCAGCAGGTAATGCTCCATTATTATGCAACCTTGAGGTATTTCTGCTTATCACCATCACTGGGTTGCGCTCAGTACTTCAAATTAACACACAACTTACATAAAACACAATACCACAANTCTGCTTATCACCATCACTGGGTTGCGCTCAGTACTTCAAATTAACACACAACTTACATAAAACACAATACCACAAATCAGATTTCTGTTAAATTGCCAAAAATGTTACTGAACTTAGTCCTGGTAGAGTGCCTAGTTACAATAAAGTAATTTTAAAATTCTGCCCATGAGGATTAAATAAAAATTGCCATGATTACTGTCACAAACTATATAGTTTTTTAAAAAACAATAATATTAAGAATGATTTAATGTGATAGTATTTCTCTAGAAAAAAAAGTGTTTAATTACTAATGCTATTTTCAGTGGTGTTAGAAATTCATAACATAAATCCTACATTTTTGTTAAGTGACAAAGATATGAAAAATACATACCTAAACTGATACTGTTCCATATAAACAAGGGTGCATGTAATGGATACTTAGAAACAGTGTAAAATCATTACAAGTTANTAAACTGATACTGTTCCATATAAACAAGGGTGCATGTAATGGATACTTAGAAACAGTGTAAAATCATTACAAGTTAATTACCAGAATTCTCAATAATTGCTTGAAAGATGTAACGCTGTGGAGAGTGANACAGTGTAAAATCATTACAAGTTAATTACCAGAATTCTCAATAATTGCTTGAAAGATGTAACGCTGTGGAGAGTGAATGGTCCACGGAGCATCATCTGCTTGTAAATCTTGCAATAATGGTGAAATGTGATGATTATATAACTCCAACAATGATGACAAATCATCCAAAGATTGAAGCTTCTCTAGCAAATCTGTAAGTAAAAACACATTCATTTACAGTATTTGAAATTTTATTACATGAAAAAAACAATGGAGTAGTTAAAAATAAAATTATTTTTTATTAGNTTCATTTACAGTATTTGAAATTTTATTACATGAAAAAAACAATGGAGTAGTTAAAAATAAAATTATTTTTTATTAGTATTAATAAAATATCAGAGCAATAATGATGACAAAATTTGCTACACTATAATAAATACATTAAAATTGGAAAAGAACCACTTGATTTTTAAATTTTCTTGTTATGGCATAATATAGTACAAAATTATCAGAATTGAAATTTTTTGCATTCTTGTTTGTTTTGTTACATAGTTGGTGTACTAACCACTATTGGCAAACATTTTCACCNAATTGAAATTTTTTGCATTCTTGTTTGTTTTGTTACATAGTTGGTGTACTAACCACTATTGGCAAACATTTTCACCATGTAAAAACTTTGATCACTTGGTAAAACCACTCATTAGATAAATTTTATAAAAATATTTTAGTACTGTCACCTTCCAAAGCAGAACTTAACTATTTACAACCACGCAAAATAAAGAGACAACTTTATGACTGAAACAAACTAAGCCATATAAATTCATTAAAGATATTTAAAAAAAAAAAAAAAAAATTAAAGTATTTATACACCTATAACAAATGGAATTCAACCACACACAGAGATGCATACTAATGCATGTCATTACGCTAAGCAATTATAGTAATTGGCTCCCCCATCCTATTACTATGAAAAATGGTTGACCCCTAACAGCATCTACCTGCCATCCTTTAAACATACAAACAGTGTAGGGGAGGTCATACAGTATAGAAAAGCTGCTTGCCACGACCATGACATCTACCACCACAAACTGTTGTTTTGAACTGTCTTTTCTTACTCTTCCCTTACCCTGGATTGTAGAGTTCATTTACTGAAGTACTAGTGATAAAGCACAGGCCAGTAAATTTTTCTTCCAGTCATACAAAAAAAATCATAAAATCATTAGGGTGTATGTAGTAAAGTCAAACTGCAAGGTATTGCTCTGTTTAAAACTTGGTGGCTTCTTACTGTGTTCAGCACCAATGCATCACTTGGTAGCACAATACAGTGGACTCTTGATGTATTCAATACATCAAATGCATGTACTGATAAACCGTATCCACAGTTAATTTTCAGTGGTCCCAGAAAAATTCCTATATAAATAATGATACAATTACCTGCTTTAATCATTTATCGGNACAGTTAATTTTCAGTGGTCCCAGAAAAATTCCTATATAAATAATGATACAATTACCTGCTTTAATCATTTATCGGACATTGCATCAATCAAAATATCCTTCGGTTCTGTCACTTAAGATTTCCCGCAACAGTAGTTTTTTTAAACTGGTTGTTTAGGCAAACATGATGTGTTTGCAAACATGCAAACCGGGTGTGAAATATGTTGAACGCACTGCCACCGTTTATAATCACTGTAGTACATCAGTGGGGTATCCAGTTCAGCTAAAGGTGTGTCTGCGACACAGCGAGACTCGCATGCACCTTCCCCTTACATGCCTGACGAGAGGGGAAGCAATTACCTAATAACCAGCGTGGCATCCGTACATCCTCTGTTCCTCTCCTCTTATCTCTCCCTCAGCCGTGCAAAAGCAACAAATTCCTAGCACGTGTTTTGAAATTGATGTACTAATTCCTTCCAAAAAACAGAGTTTATGTGAATCACACATACAGCTTATTCACGGTTACTTCCAAATTTTCTGAAGCGCTGCTAAAGTTCTACTTCCGGCATATTCTTCCGCCGCATGCAAACAAAGCTTAACCGGGTCTAGAAAAGTACACCAAAGGGGTAGCACACCACATTCGTGTGCATTCAGTGTAATAATATTGTAATAATATTTTGCATAGGAACTATTCCTTAATAAGCATTACTAATACATTTTTTCCCCCTGTTGTTATTCATATTANAATAATATTTTGCATAGGAACTATTCCTTAATAAGCATTACTAATACATTTTTTCCCCCTGTTGTTATTCATATTAGTTATAAATGAATGAATATAATCTATAAATAAAATGTATGTAAAAGTTTAATTTAATAAAAAATAAGGTATTTTTGTGTTAACACAAGTATAAAATNATCTATAAATAAAATGTATGTAAAAGTTTAATTTAATAAAAAATAAGGTATTTTTGTGTTAACACAAGTATAAAATGCTTGCGATACATTACATATTTAGGAAACAACAAGCACATCATACATAGGGTGATTTTTCAAAGGATTGATTCAAATAATGTGAAGAAACNATCTATAAATAAAATGTATGTAAAAGTTTAATTTAATAAAAAATAAGGTATTTTTGTGTTAACACAAGTATAAAACGCTTGCGATACATTACATATTTAGGAAACAACAAGCACATCATACATAGGCTGATTTTTCAAAGGATTGATTCAAATAATGTGAAGAAACTGCGAATAGACTTTACAAGCTATTGTTTGTTTGAATGTGATGATTAATAATTGATCATAAAACCAATAAACACTCAGCATTATGCAAAATCATGAGTCAGAACCATTATTTTCTCCATGAAATATTTTGATGATAGAGGCAGACGTTACACTGGTTGCAGATATTTGTGGATTTACACATCATCCAAAAGTTAATTGTTCTTTCGCAAATACTTTTCGTACAATATTTAGGGAGCTTGTAATGACGCAATATTCATAATTTTTCGGGACTCGAGTGTAAAAATTCTTTCGTGCAGAGCGCGGGACACGTGCAGTTTAGATGACGCTGCTGGCAGATGCTGGATGCAGGTGCTTATCTTAGGAGAAGGGG
>NQII01007390.1:0-63019 GCA_002778355.1 Clitarchus hookeri
CCCGAGCCACGTCAAAAACAGATACACCAGTGGCTGTGTACAAACGCGTAGTACGAAGGACAGTTAAGCCCACAGCAGACTTTGTGCCGTGCCTCCAAGCCATGCACCCTAGCTTATATACCGGCTGGGGTCCAGCGAGTAGCCAATAAAGTCAGCCCAGTCATATTGCCTGTGTCTCTGACCGACACACAAAACCTTGCCCGACCGTGACGTCGTCAGTCACCAGACATCACGCGTCAATCCCTAAACATATTTTTCTAATCACTTGCTACTATTCAAGCAAACACTTTGACAGCAAAATTTTTAGAATGTAAAAATTAGACCAGTCTTTACTTTTTGGAAGTGAAAATTGGAATAAAATATGGTCTTAAATTCAGGTAAATACAGTTAATATGGTTACACAAACATTCAGTAAGTTGGAATGATAATGACAAATCAGAATTTAAATTTTTGCTCATAGCAAGGAAACTAACTGCCAAAAATCTTAATAAATCAAAAACTTTCGAGTTTACCAACCATCCAAGTGCTTGTCAATTGTTAGTTTGGTAAATTAACAATGGAAAATTTTTGTTTAAGCATCAACTTGTTTGTTTTTATTACCATATCTCTAAAATAACCACACAATCCAAACTATAAATGTTTCCAAAACTGTTAGGTTAAATTTTATTTTATGTAAGATTCATCAAAGGTTTTATAATAATATTTATTATTTCATTAAGCAGTCCACATACACAACTTATTTTTGATGTGTGCATAACATAAATATTTTTGAAGTTTTCTTATACTATATACCACATGCCACACAAGTTTGACAAAACAGTATAACCCTAGTTTACACTTTTCTGGGAGTGAATCTAAACTAATGTTCATGGGGGGAAAGTGGTAATGAAGGGAAACAATCTAACGTGAGGACTATATGTTGAAGAGTTAATATTGATTTAAAGTAATAGGTCAAACTTTTTTTAGTTTAATATTATAAGATGTCAAATCATATATATTAAGTTTCAATCACTGTTTTCTATTTGGGTCAGTTTTTGTAGTAAAGTATTTTACTAACTTGAAGAATAGTATTTCTTTTTCTTTACTGTGTCTAACAGTAACTGGTAACTTCTTTATTCTTTGANCAACAGTAACTGGTAACTTCTTTATTCTTTGACTTTCCCAGCTGAATTTTTTATTTTATTTAGGACCAAATCAGAGAATAATATTTTTATCTCAATTTAAGTTATCCACTTTCAATATCNGAATTTTTTATTTTATTTAGGACCAAATCAGAGAATAATATTTTTATCTCAATTTAAGTTATCCACTTTCAATATCTGCATAAAGTGTTTTATAAAGAAGACTACAATGTATGAACTTCCAAATTTTGTTAACTACATGAATTTAAAATAAGTGCAATTCAAGGGAAACCATATTGAATTGCAGTGTCAATGGCAGGAATTTAATACATTGTGAACATAGGGAAAATAGTGGGAACTGAATAAATTGGTTTATTTAAGGAGAAAATGCAATTGAGGGGAATGTAAAATCAAGGTTCTACTATATATTTTAAACTAAATTTATTTCATAATGTGCAGCTAAAATTTTAACTCTGAATAAGGTTGGGTTCTCAAAAAATTATTTTTTATTTTTTTTCATTTTCATAAAATTTGGCAACATTTTGTTTAATGAAAAAGTCGTATGTGCACAACCCTAACAGTTAACGATGTGAGGTAGGAAGTACAGTTGCTGTTGACACGGGAGGAGTGGAGCGCAGAGGTTTGGGCAGCTCTTGATAATCAATGATGGTGAAGCGAGGTGAGTGTGGAGTAGTGCTGGAATGCAAGGGCACAAAAAACCAGAGATCCCTAAAAAAAAAAACTCCGACCAGTGGCATTGTCTGTCACAATCCTTACAAGCTAAAAACAAGGAATAACCTCATTGGGAATCATACCCAGTTCGCCTTGGTGGGAGGCAAACACCATAGCCGCTATGCCACCACCGCTCCAGAACAAGGGAGGCATGGGATACTCACATGCGAGGCGGTCCTGCAACTCACGCGTGGGGGCCACATCGATGGCTGACTTGGAGTGGCAGTTGAGCAGCGTGGGGTCGGCGCCCTCACTCAGCAGCAGTGAGCACACCTCCATGCGTGACTTGGAAGCCGCTTCATGCAGGGGCGTGAACTGCCACAGGTCCATGGCATTGACATTCGCCCCGTGCTTGATCAGCATCTCAGTCACCTCAAAGTGGCCGTACGAACAGGCGTTGTGCAGTGGCACCAGCCCCCTGCCACACACACACACACTTCAATACTCCTCCCCGTACCCCTGTACCAACTGCTCAGTACCCTATCTGCTACAGATTCAGATGCTCTACATACATCCGCCTCTATTCTTGCCAGCGCTTCAAATGCTTATTAAACCATTACAGTCAACTCTCGATTCTACGACAAACCTTTACGGTTCCCAGGAAAAGGGTTGTTATACGGGAGAGTCGTTACTGGGAAAATAGTTTATGGTTCCCAAAAAAGGGTTATTTCAAGAGGGTTGCTATTCCAGGGGTCTTAGAATTGAGAGTTGAATGTAATTTTATTTAGGAGAAAATAGTACCTGAACATTCCTTCTGCTGGTAAGAGATCACACTGATACAAATTAAATTATTATAAATATAACATCACAGCTGATGCAACATTTTTCTGCAAAAAGAGGTTAAAACTTTCAAGTCTAAACTTTTGAGTCATGGACTGGGAGGTGGGCAGTGTCCCACCACAATTTTAGGAAACAATATTTAATTCCTCAAATAAAATTCATTCTTTTTAAATTTCAGGTTTTAAAAATTTATTGGACAGTTTTATAACAATGTGATGGTTGAGGAGAGAAAGCAATATTGTCCCCTGTGATCCCCATCTGGACAACACCTGACTGAAGTGCAAGACAACCATGTTAATGAAGTGCAAGAGAAGTTGAGATGCACAAACCCCTTATCCTTGGCGTGCACATCGGCCCCATGCTGAAGCAACAGCTGGACGACACGACTGCGGTTGTACCCGGCAGCAAGGTGCAGGGGCGTGGAGCGGCGGCCATCACTCGCATGGCAGTTCACGTTGAGAGGGTTGAGCAGCGAGACGAGATGCTCTTCGGCACCAGAGCGTGCCGCCTCCAGTAGGTCCTCCTTGCGGTGGTCCCCCGTTAGCACGGGGCGCGTGGCAGCATCTGCCAGGTCCAGAGGTGTCTTGCCCTCCGTGTTGCGTATGTTGGCATCCGCCCCGTGCTGTAGCAAGGCTGCACACACGTACAAATGCTACATATAGACTGTTCACGATTAACTGAGCACTTCTGAAAGCCCTGCTTGAGATGTGCTTGCCTGCACATTGTGTATTCTTCTGCCAAATCTAAAATTAACACTTTCATGGGCCAGATCACGTTATTCATGCCTCTGTCAAGTGAAAAACCATCAAATTATTATAAAAGTAAATATTTTACCAATTTGCTAATTCTTACAATTATATAATTGTAAAAAATAGCAAAATATACAATTTCAGTACTTATAAATCTTTACCTATCACAGTTATTCAACATTATGAAATGGAAATACATACTTTATCTATATCAGAATCAANTCTAGAAAAATTTTATCACAGGAAAAAGTAATGGCAGATAATGTCTACAAGTTGAACACTATGCGGTGTAAATATAAAATAAACTTTTTTGTGGCCAATGCCCTTAATTTATACCCACTGTTTAAGACTGTTCAGGGTTTAGTGAGCACTTTTGAGGCCCTGGTTACTTTTTCCTTTCAGCAATTTTTTATCCTTCAACAATATTTTTAAATAAATACTGCCACGTAAGTAATAAACACAGTGTGTGTTTTCTACCACACTTGGAAGTTAACGTCTAAGGCTAGAATAAAATATATTTACTGACTATTATTCCAAAAGAGAGGACTTTCAAAAATGCTCACTTTACGGTGAATAGCTTACATCAAGTAGTACTTACAGAAATTAGAAATGGCCCCCAATAAATTTTTCTATTACTATACTAATAAGGAACATCACACTACTCGTGCATCATGGAAAGGCAGGCAAGCAAAGGCAGGCAAGCACCAATATTAAATGTATCTCATGTTACACAACCCTTTGAAAGTTTGCTGTCCTAAAAAGTTGTGGAATAGCTATAGGGCAGATGGAAGTAACTTGTACAGTAAGTATTTGACATACTCCATTTACAGTGTTGAACCATTAACACAAAACTAGTTTATTGTTTAGTGGCAGATCAATTCAGGAATCAGCAACTCAAAGTTGTCAAATTTGTTTGAGGCAAAAAATTTTAACATTAAATATAGATAAAATTAATTTCATACACTTTCTTTCAGAAATTAGTAAAAGTATACCAAGCGAAAGATATTTTTTTCTGAAAAGGTTAGACAATGTTAAGTTACCCAAGATAAATTCCATGGTTAATATATTGATGATAACTTAAACTTTAAACAACACGTGCTGCAGATATTGTCAAAGCTTAGCGCAACCTGCTTCACATTAAGAAACACAGTACATGCGTTAGGTTCAGAAGCCACCAGAGATGTGCAAGCTCAAGAAAGTAAGAACCGTTCTTAGGGTTTAAAATGAGGAATACACATTATTTTATGTTGTGGCTATGGTGTACATAATGGAACACATAGAAGGTACGATACACAGGGTGATTCTAAAATCATGGGACAAACATTGAGGGGTGGTAGAGCTC
The DNA here is from genome assembly GCA_002778355.1 of Clitarchus hookeri. Taxonomy (NCBI): domain Eukaryota; kingdom Metazoa; phylum Arthropoda; class Insecta; order Phasmatodea; family Phasmatidae; genus Clitarchus; species Clitarchus hookeri. The sequence continues at coordinate 4,725 of NQII01007390.1, forward strand.
ACTAAAGCAAACAATTATTGTATTGGAATATATGGGCGGAAGTGATGCGTTGAGGCACAAACACAAAAATAACACATGAAATGCAACACATTGTTTATTTACAGCGTCGCCACTAAATGCCTTTATACAGCAATGTCTATAATAATTGCTCAAAATTGCTACCACAGAGAGTAATGCAAGCTTGGTAGCGTCGGTGGAGTGATTGGCGAACAGATTCAAATACGCCGGGTATTTCACGCACACCACCATTGTCAGCCAAACACGCCATATGTAGAGGTCACCAAGCATGCGTGACTGTTGGTGGATGCATTTCCAGCAACTGTTTTAACATTTTCTGTATGGAATCACTCGTTAAGTATGCTGCTAATAAACATTTTGTGTTTCCGTTAATGTGTTATGTTTTTGTGTTTGTGCCTCAACGCGTCACTTCCGCCCATATATGCCTATACAATAATTGTTTGTTTTAGTGAGCTCTACCACCCCTCAATGTGTGTTCCATGATTTTAGAACCATCCTGTATATTTTAACGAGCACACTGACTTGCATACGCCCAGTAAAGTTGGTAACGACGTAGGCAAGATCGTTCCGTGTCTTACCGTTGAATTAAAAGCGTTTGGTAAACATGATGTGAGAGAGAGTAGTGATCAGCTACAGGTACAAGGAATTGCTACCATACATCAACAAAGTGAACATTTAATTTCAATTGGTGTCGGCCAACCAACATTTGTGCAGGAAAATGTATATTTAACACAGACCAACAGGAGTCATTTGAGCTTGTTTTCTGATCAAAAAATTACCTACGTTTTAACAGTTTCTATTAGACCCTACCTGCATTCAAAAATCTATCACTTAATATAACACAAACCATGTTTTCCACATCTGAAAAATAATACTTGCATTAAAAAACATATATTATAAAAAAAAAGACATTAAAAAGTGCATATGAAGTTCAATGCCAAAAGCACATTTTCATATTGGCTTATCATCAGGGAAAAAATACACAAAGCCTGGCAGACGTCATATTTTCTAGACGATTGCTGATGTGTAACTCAATAATAAATACTAGTAATACTGTTTTCAACTGCTTTTTATATTGCATCCACTAACAAATTCGGCAAAATAAAACAATCTTCCAAGTTTTCAACTCAAACTTTCCACGTCAACAACATTCACCTCTGTCGCCATCAACATCTGTTCACAAACAAATTTGCCACAGATGTATAAAATAAACAAACATTGCTGACACACAAGAGACTCGTGTTGCCAACCTCACTATAAATAATTATGCTACAGCTCTATAAAAATTATGCTACTTTGGAAAGAAATATGCCACGCTTAAGAAAAATTTCATTAAATTATGCATGTTACGTTAAAAGACACAAATAAGAAAAACTGAAAATATTTGTATTTAAATAATATGTAATGTAAATTAAGTATGGCACTGAAGTTATGTAAATTTAATATAAAACTTATTTACGTTTCTTTTATATTTGTACATACATGCAATCAACATACATGTGTTACTATCAATATACCTAATACCAGAATTGTTACAATTTATATCTACAATTTAAATAGTCATTTACAGAATAATACAATTTAGATATTAAATATTAAGTTAACTTTGTGTATTGAAAATGATTTATTAATTGATTGTCAAACGTGTTTTTAAAATTTTGTTTCTGTTGTGAGGATATAAATAAAATTCACTCTGTTTACATTTCACATTGACACATACTGGTAAATATTATGATTCTATTGCCATGTTTACATCTGACAGAATATTTCTTCTTTGTTTACCTTTTAAAATGTGAGATCCAGTAGTATACCATATTTCTCTCACACCTCTCTTAGAGTTGGCAAATGCGGGACAGTCTAACCACGTAAAACAAATAATATGAAGTGAACTGCAAGACAGTGTTTTTCAAATAAACTCAGATTAACGCTGTTTCAAAAAGAAAGGCAATTTTAGCATTGTGTGCCAACACCCTACGACCAAGAATAATTTTCTTTTTCCATAGGGCTAGAACACACTATGAAGTTTAGAACTGCTAAGCATTTCACTAAAAATATACTTTATGAACACTTTGCAGTATTGTAATAATATTACTGATGAATAATCCTAGAAGCTGTCTCTTGTTTGTCAAGGTAGTAGAAACACCTACGAGGTGGAATGAAGAAGGTGTTGGGGTCAGAGCTGGATGTGGTGTTGGTCAGACCTGGGAATGCTGTAGTTGGTGCAAAAGTATTGGATGGCATAAGAGATCATGATATTTCTGTGGTGGAAATTGGGCTTGGCAGGATGAGGAAAGAGCAAACGGCAGATAGGTTGGTGTGGCAGTATGCGAGAGGAAACAAGAAGGTGGCAGAAATCTTCCTGAGGGACAAGTTTGAAAAGTGGTCTATGGAGGAAAGTGTGAAAGGATTATGGGAAGAATTTGGAAGAATAATAGAGGTTATGTTGGAGAAATTTGTATAGAAATGATTACGGTCTGGGGGAGATCCACCATATTACGGACAGAAGATTCAAAAAATGAAGAGGAAGTGTAGAAAATTACATGCCAAGTGGAGAAATGAAGGGATTACAAGAACAAAGGAATAGATGAAACAAATGGGAAGGGAGCTTGAAAGGATGACCAAACAGGCAATGAATATAATTTTAGGCAAGATGGTGGAAGAAGGAAAAGGCAAGTAATGGGGGAAATTGTTTAGGTATGTTAAGAAGGTAAGAGGAGGAGAGTAAGAGATCCTTCTGCTGAAAGGTAGGAACGGCAGGACTGCGACAAATGACGAAGAAAAATCGTAGATGCTGCAAGGCCAGTACTTGTCAGTGTTTGAGGCAAANACGGCAGGACTGCGACAAATGACGAAGAAAAATCGTAGATGCTGCAAGGCCAGTACTTGTCAGTGTTTGAGGCAAAGGAGGATTGGAATATGGAGGCAAATAGGGATTGGTAGTTGTTTAGTAAGTTTAAGATGAGGGAGTGGGAGATAGCAATGGTAATCAGGGGGTTGGAGAGCAGTAAGGCAGTGGGATCAGATGGGATAGGGAACGCAGCACTTAAGTTTGGTGGCAGATAGTTACTGAAATATTTGGAGGTGGTTTTTAGCAAGTCCTTAGGAAAGGGTAAGTAGCCACAAGGTTGGAAGGATGCGTAGGTGGTCCCAACACAGAAGCAGGGGGAAGATAGGGGGAGACCTGGCAGCTACAGACTGGTGAGTCTCACACACAGTACACGAAAGGTAATGGAAAGGCAGGTGGTTCAGTATGTGATGAATGTTATGAACAAGAGGAGTCACAACATGGTTTCAGAAAAGGATACTCATGTGAGATGCAGCTGGCTGGGCTGTTAGCAGATCTGGTGAAGGCAGTTGATGAGGGGAAGCAGGTGGATTCCTGCTTCATAGACTTTGAGAAGGCTTTGATAAGGTCCCCCATGGGACTTTGATGAAGAAAATGGATGAGCTGATACCGGACAAGTGGGTAGTGGAATGGATTGGGGACTTTCTCAAGGGGCGAAGACAGAGGGTGAAAGTGGGGGACGCAATATCGAAGGAAGGAGATGTTACATCAGGGATTAGAGAAAAAATAAGATTGTTTGCAGATGATTGTGTATTGTATGAAGAGATGACAAAAAAGGGGGTGGGGGGGACTTCAGGCAGACATTTACAGGATATGGTTCTGGACCATGGAGAATAAAATGAAGATAAATGTAAGAAAACTAAGGTAGCTAGGTTTACAAGGAAGAAGGTGATAAGCAAGGAAATGTACAGATGGAAGGGGAAAGAGATAGAAGAAGCAGTAGAATATAAGTATCTAGGGATTGTATTGCAGGAAGACCTCAGATGGAAAAAAAAGGGTGAGAGGGTGGTTGCAAAAGAAAGAAGGGCTTTGGGTTGGGAAGGGTGCTGAAGAGAGTCAGTTGTGAGGTGAAGGAGAAGGCATATGGCACAATGGTATGGCCGATGTTAAAATATGCGGCAGCAGTATGGGACTCGTACGTGGAGGTGGAGGTGAGAGAGCTAGAGAAGGTGCAAAAAAGGACAGTTAGATGGGTGAAGGGTAGGTGGAAAAGACAGGGGCAGGATGGTGAGGATGAAGGGAACTATAGGCCATCAGTGATGATGAAAGAAATGAGGTGGAGCTCGTTGAAAGGCTGGTCAGGATGTACAGGATGGTGAATGGAGAGGGCGGGTGGGGAATTTTACGCTGCCAGCTAGTAAGGGGGTGTTTAGAGGGAGAGGAGNCAGGATGGTGAATGGAGAGGGCGGGTGGGGAATTTTACGCTGCCAGCTAGTAAGGGGGTGTTTAGAGGGAGAGGAAACAACAGTGAGAAGCTTCAGATGGTGTGGAGGAGAACGGAGTGGGGTAGGCAGTCTGAGCTTGTGAGGTCTGTGAGGGAGTGGAATGTGTTGCGGTAGTAACTGGTATCTGTTAGGGGGGTTGGAAAGTTCAAGAAGGGCATGGAAGAGAAGTTTTGTCGGGTAGGGGAGAGGTGAGAGGGCTCGTCACTGGGCGGTAGCCTAATTGTGGGTGTTGGTTATTATTATTATTATTATTGAAAAAAAGGTACCAGATTTTCTTCAAGAACTTCCACCAAGGGACACAACTTCGCAACAAACCGATACACAAACTAGTAAGGCGACGCGATTAGGACCGCTCCAGTTTGGAGTTAAACACCTGCTGTACGCCTGTCAACAAGACCAGTCGGGATTGCCACTGAGCGGCCAATGAGGTACAAGGTACATGCTTCTTCATTTGGTGTCGTATTCTTCCAGAATTGAATTTGTTNCGCTTCTTCATTTGGTGTCTTATTCTTCCAGAATTGAATTTGTTAACTTAATATGCATAATACGGTTTATTTTGTTTCAACTTAACTTTTTCTACAGGATAAATGATTTAATGATAGATAAATGATGTTTTAATGGTTTAAGGATTTATGTCATGTAAATACATTGTTATTTGTTAGTATCTTACCTTAAAAAAAGAGAATTATATGGTTCAACCGATTGAACATCTTTTACACCACGATAATGAGCAATTGCAGAGTTTGTTTACTAACAAATACGAATAATTTGAATACCTAGTAATTTTATTTATACCTTAAATCTGTGTAGTGTTCAGCTTACATCTTTTGATTACAGTTGAATACTACCGGGAGGGCTGTTTCTGTGGGGACATAAATAAAANGTAGTGTTCAGCTTACATCTTTTGATTACAGTTGAATACTACCGGGAGGGCTGTTTCTGTGGGGACATAAATAAAATTCACTCTGTGTTTACATTTTACATTGACACTTATACTGGTAAATATTATGATTTTATTGCAATGTTTACTACTGACTGTAGAATATTTCCTGTGTGTTTGCCTTTTAAAATGATGGTAGAAATTATATCATAATTTTATTTTGATGAACACACACTAATTTTCTGAAATTTTAATTATGATTGAAATTTAATTATGAAATTTTGATGTCACAGGTAAAGCNTGAACACACACTAATTTTCTGAAATTTTAATTATGATTGAAATTTAATTATGAAATTTTGATGTCACAGGTAAAGCGATTGTTGTTTTATTCAGGTGTTTTTCCCTTGTCTAACTAGTGCCTTCAATAATGTTAATTTTATAGACCTAAGAAATAGTTAAATTTAAAATGTTTGTAGATAAGTTTCCCTTATCAGGAAATTTTGTTTTTTTTGATATTGTTAAAGAAGGATGGCTGCCTTAAGCAACCTTAGGGACTCTCTCTTAAGACATGACAGCGGCCACACCTTTAAACTTAGATGATTTAAAATTTGATTTAATTTTTATTTGGACCGCCCATCATTATGGTAGGGCAATGGAAGAGAGCCATTGCGAGTACCTTAAATGTGTGCAGGCTGTAGAAGTAGCCAAAAGTGCTAGATTATTAATTTTAGTGTCTGCAAGAAAGATGATGTTCAAGGGACGCAGGCATTACCAACGTCTTAAGACTTGTTCACTACAGGAAAACGGTATGTGTGGTAGCAGCAAACATTTCTATTTTATTTCAGTTTGTTTTGGAAATTGAAAATGATTTATTTGAAGATCTGAATCACAGAAAATTTAATTTTCTATTTCTTTCATAAACCCAGTGGTCTGAGAACAAGCAGAATGAATAAAAAATGAAATTTTATCAAATAATGTCATTCTGAATAGAAATGAACTGCTGCATCAAATTTTGCTGGAAGACTAATTTGAGTTATTAGAACTTTGAAATTTCTTTCACTAAAACTAGTCTCATAGTTTGTAGGTCTGAGAGAAAGAGAGAAATAAATATTCATTTTATTGCTCTGAGAAAATGTTCACTACATGTATCCCACTCATAAGCAGTATACAAGTCATTGGAAATCAATGAGTAATTCTGAGTATGAATATTCACAGGGGTGTAATGTAATGTATTCTAATTGCTTATGTTTTCAGCATGTTAATAAATAGATCATGTTTAAATAGGTCACTTGTGGATGTGCTTTATGTAGATGATAAATTTCCACGTTCTTTAAAAGGGTATAAGTGGCTGTGTTTATCATTATGCTCTGTCATAGCTTATCTTCGCCAGACAATCCAACGAAGGTAAAGGTGTAAGTACTTACCTGAGATAGGATATTTATTATAAGTTTGATTGGTTTCTGTATATTTTCAAGGGTTGTAACTATGTACTTCATATTGATAATTGGTCGAAGACATTTTGCATTGAGTGCGTACAACAACAGCGAATCCTGAACTTGACTTTAACGCGGAGATCCACAACGAGGCGTTTATTTCTATAGAGGATTTGTGCCTGATGATGTCCGGCAAGATGTTGCAAGAATTAGGAATGCCAGCGCCAAATCACCTCATGCACTATGCATTCAAGAACGATATATGATTGAGATGCTTTGAGTCAATCAGTACGAACAAAGGTCCCACTTTTGAATCAGCAGCAGAAAACCGCGTATGATACATTGATGATAGCACCCAACGACGGCTACGGAGGAATATTTTTCCTCGAAGCACCTGGCAAAACGTTCCTAATTTAATTGATTTTAGACTCGATTCGCACACAAGGTCAAATAGCGCTGGCCGTAGCATCATCAGGAATCGCTGCCACATTGTTCGAAGGAGGACGAACAGCCCATTCAGCGCTCATACTGCCATTGAATTTGCAAACAATAGATGAAACAACATGCAACTTTGCCAAAAATTCAGCAATGGCGAACGTACTAGAGAATAGCAAAATAATCATTTGGGATGAATGTACGATGGTGCACAAACGAGCATTGGAAGCACTCGATCGAACGTTGAAAGATTTGCGCAATAACCAGGACCTCTTTGGAGGTACGATGATTCTGCTGGCCGGCGATTTTCGGCAAACGCTGCCAGTCATTCCAAGATTAACAGCTGCTGATGAAATAAACGCTTGCTTGAGGCCATCGCATTTGTGGAGATACGTGGAAACTCTCAAGATAACAACAAATATGCGAGTCTCCTTACAAAATAACGAATCGGCGGAAGTGTTTTCCACAAAATTATTAGGCATTGGCAACGGAAAAATTCCGATTGACGCTTACACTGGCCTCATTTCGTTTCCACCTAATTTTTCTCAATTCACAACGTCGAAAGAAGAATTGATCACGAAAGTGTTCCTGAATATTGGTGCAAATTACCAAAACCATATTTGGTTGAGCAAACGAGCTATTTTGGCAGCAAAAAATAAGGACGTAGACGATTTAAACATAAAAATTAAACGTCAAATCGCTGGTCAACGGCATTCATTTAAGTCGATCGATTCAATTACCGATCCAGATGNAACATAAAAATTAAACGTCAAATCGCTGGTCAACGGCATTCATTTAAGTCGATCGATTCAATTACCGATCCAGATGAAGTCGCCAATTATCCAATTGAATTTCTGAATTCATTGGATTTGCCAGGAATGCAGCCGCACAATTTGCAGCTCAAGATCGGCTCAGTGATAATCATGTTACGCAATCTGAACCAACCGAAACTAAGTAATGGAACAAGACTCGCTGTTAAGAAGCTGATGAACAACGTGATTGAAGCAACGATAATCATAGGAAAGTTCAANACAAGACTCGCTGTTAAGAAGCTGATGAACAACGTGATTGAAGCAACGATAATCATAGGAAAGTTCAAAGCCGCGAATGTTCTGATTCCAACTGATTTACCGTTTCAATTCAAGCGTGTCCAGTTTCCTGTTCGTCTTGCATTCGCAATGAGGATTAATAAATCGCAAGGCCAATCATTGGAAGTGTGTGGAATAAACCTTGAATTGCCATGTTTTTTCCAATGGGCAGTTGTACGTGGCGTGCTCGAGAGTAGGTAAACCATCGGCGCTATCCGTTTTCTCTCCGAACGGAAAGACAAAAACTATTGTTCATCACCAAGCGTTGCGATGAACGCATTACTTAATTTTTGTAAATGTTTGTAATATTAAAATATGGGTGNTCATCACCAAGCGTTGCGATGAACGCATTACTTAATTTTTGTAAATGTTTGTAATATTAAAATATGGGTGCTATGTAACCTGGTCTCAACATTAAATCCTAATTAAAATAATCTATCTTCTATCTATATCTATTTTTGTATAAATTGACAGGGCAACAACTGTCGGATCAGCTAGTTTTTTAATGTATTAGAAAAAAATTGTGAGCTACCAAAGTATAGGCCACTGATTATTTGCATTCCTGGTTTAAAGTTTTTTTTTNTGTATTAGAAAAAAATTGTGAGCTACCAAAGTATAGGCCACTGATTATTTGCATTCCTGGTTTAAAGTTTTTTTTTTCTTCTATTTGTGTAATTATTGAAATTACACTNTGTATTAGAAAAAAATTGTGAGCTACCAAAGTATAGGCCACTGATTATTTGCATTCCTGGTTTAAAGTTTTTTTTTCTTCTATTTGTGTAATTATTGAAATTACACTTTTCATCAATTATGTAACTTAAGTTAGGAGTATCCCTTGTTTGTATTTTTTTCTCTTGTATAATTCATTCTGTGAGAATACACAATGTACATACAAGCAGATCTTAAGCAGGGCTTTCAAAAGTAAGGTACTCGGTTTACTGTGAACAGTCTAGTAAATGCTAACACTTTAATGGGATATTTTGACATAATACAGGAATAAAACCCTTGCTAAATAGGTTGTACATGACTGTCATATACCAACACACAGGTGTGTTTGTGCTGAACATGATGCACACAAAAGAAAAGTGTATATAAACAATAACTATCCTTAAAAATTAATTTTAAAACTGTATGTTTTTTTACCTACAGTTGACACCTCATTTTCGCTTGTTTTATAATGCTGACACTTTTTGTACCTATAGCTGACCCAGGTTATAATGTATGATTAAACACAAGATAAATAACACTTTAACTTATTACTTCATTAAAGCCAAAAAATTAAAGACATTTCGCACATATAAAAATATTTTAAGAAGAAATTTTTTTATGTTATGGTTTTTAAACATTTTAAAAATGTAACATAGCTGGAACAAATTCATAATAGACTAAGAGGACACATGTTACATATATTTCAAAAGTTGGACAAAAAACTACACCTAGGCCAATTCAAAATAATCTAATATTCCTTGAACAAAAGAAAGTAAGGCCTTCCATAGGTTTAAAACAGAATATAACCTCAACAAAGAATGGTCAACTATTTTATCTCTGCCCTTTACTTATGTAAGTTACCACCATATTTCTGCTGTTTATAATAGTTCCTCTATTTCTCTAACTCTACAAACTCCTCTTGAATTTGTAACACATGGTGGATTTATTTTCTTTAGGACTCTTCTTTCTTCATACGAGACTTTGTCTTTCTTTTCTGGCCAATACCATCTTGTAGGTCCACTCTTAGACATTACTGACACTAAATATTATTTTTCATCATTTGAATGTCTGATTTCTTCTACCTGTCGAGGAAAGTACACAGAATCATATTCAATTATCACAGTCATTTCCTTGAAAACTTTCGCTTTCGCAGCTTTCTGTATCACTAACACATTCCGAGCAGAACATATTATGATAGGAGTTAGTGTATTGAACCATTCCTGCTTGTTTCTTAAAACCTTTCTTTTGCATTTCTAGTACTTTCAATTTCTTGTTTCTTTTAATTTGCTTTCTTCTGGTGGTATTCTTGCTACAGTTCTGAAGTGGTCACAGATGGTATTTTCTCTTCCCTGCATCTTCTTTTCTCCTGGCCAAAAAAGGGCTCTTTTGAAATGTGATGGGATATTAACATTGGACGCCTTTGGCATACTGTGTACAATAGATTATGTAGAAGGAAGAACTTCTTTTGAAACAATCTCTGCATTCTTTGTGATTGGGGATATTCGAGAAAAGCTACAGGATGGACATTAAAGGTTCTCTGGATTGTTGGATTTGTGATGGTTGGAACGATAGGACTAGCACCTGTAAGAGACTGAATAGATTCATTTGGAACATCTAATTCTGTCTCACAAAACCGTTCCACATCAGCAGAAAGCGCTGAATCTTGTTGAACATTCCCTGATATGTTGATAGGAATACTTGGATTTGCTTCGGAACGCTTCTTTTTCCATACATTGAAAAGAGAAGTGTCCACAAATGGCCCAGACCAATTTTCAATTCTAGCATTCACTTTAACGGAAGCAAGAGTATTCGCATCAATGAATGATTCAAAAGCTTTAAAATGATTTTCCATATCATTTGACGATATATGTGGTGTTTTGGTTACAGAACTAAGATTCATAGTAGGCCTAGGTTTATTTGTAGCAAAGTATTCGTCAACAGCTGNACGTTATTAGTAGAGTCGAAATATACCACTTTCTGGAGTTTTTTTTATTATTTTCAGAAAAGCCCCTAATCTAGATAATTACCCAATTTTCAATTCTAGCATTCACTTTAACGGAAGCAAGAGTATTCTCATCAATGAATGATTCAAAAGCTTTAAAATGATTTTCCATATCATTTGACGATATCTGTGGTGTTTTGGTTACAGAACTAAGATTCATAGTAGGCCTAGGTTTATTTGTAGCAAAGTATTCGTCAACAGCTGNTGTGGTGTTTTGGTTACAGAACTAAGATTCATAGTAGGCCTAGGTTTATTTGTAGCAAAGTATTCGTCAACAGCTGCGGCATCCCAGGGATACAATCCACTTTTTTTTAAAACCATTTTGCAGGATCTCTGGAGTTATTCTTGCTTGAATAGTTGATATGAGCAGAGGAGCAAAGTCGACCCTAGTGGAAAATCCTGACATTCTCCAACCTCTACGAGGTAACACTTTCCTTACATCTTGTCTTAAAAGTACAAAATATGGCTACATCCATAGGTTACATGATATGTGTTGAGTTTGGGTACAGGGCAACCTAAGTTATACCACTTTGTTGGCAGAAATTACTGAGATGCAACGACATGTAATACGAATGATCATCCACAAAAAGGATAATGGGTAAAGTAATGTTCTGTTGTTTGAACCATGGATAAAATACATTGGTGATGAAAATATAAAATGTATCACATGTCAGCCACCCAGTTTCTGCACAACCTACACTCCAATGAGAAGGAATATTCTTGCATTTCTCTGCTTTCAGCAGTTAATAGTGAAATAAAATCACAGGAGGTGCTATTACATCAGTTGCATTTCCAGAGATCAACACTGTGAGGCATTTCTTCTCATTATTGTTAATAGTTGTGTAACAAACAGTTTTATCACCCTTCATAGCCAATACTTTGCCTTGAGGGTTTAAAAAAAAATGCTGACTCATAACAATTGAAAATTCTGTTGGGTTCCCTAATGACACTATCTATCAACATTGTTATATGNAAAAAAATGCTGACTCATAACAATTGAAAATTCTGTTGGGTTCCCTAATGACACTATCTATCAACATTGTTATATGCAAGAAATAATTCTACTTCTTTGAACCAGTTGTGCAGCTGCAAAGAAGTAACATCAGAACAATTTTTAATCAAATTTTGTGACATTCGCAATGCAACCTGTGGATTCCTTCGGCAGAAACAATCATACAATTTTCTGCTAGATTTATGGTTCTTTCAAAAACTTTGTTTACAACAATGAAGTTAAAGATATGCATAATTCACTGTAAAGCCCGCCCAATTAATTTTAAATCCAAAGAGGATGTTTTAACGGTAATTATGCAGATTAGGGGCTTTTCTGAACGAAACGTCCTAGACCAACAAAACCAACAAAAGTAGCATTAATGGGTTCTGCACAGCTCACCTTGTTCACATTTAGGAGGGTGTCACGTTAAAATAAGTAGAATATATATTTAAAAAATTTAACAAAATTGTGAAATGTACGAGCGGTTTGGCCGGTCTCTTTACGTCTATCGCCATTATTAATGGCTGCGCATTGCTGATCCGATGCTACCCTACAATCCTAGGTTAGTTTAAAACCCAAAAATCTTAGGTTAGTTTAAAACGCTAGGTTAGTTTAAAACCCTAAAATCCTAGGTTAGATTAAAACCCAACAATCCTAGGTTAGTTTAAAAATGTAAAACAGTGATTCATTCATCGTGGGGTTAGGTTCTGTAAGGTTAGGTGGGCACATATTACAAAATTAGTCATACGTTAATGATCCTAGTATTATTCTGGTAATTATTAAGCGTAGGGACTTTTCTGAAAGAAAAAAAAAAATTCACTGAAAATGGTATATTTCCACTCTAATAATGATGCAGAACACGAATATACAAGGGGCATTAACATCAGACTAATTTCTTAATATGTGCCCACCTAACCTAACAGAACCTAATCCCACCATGGCTGAATCACTATTTTGGTAATTATCTAGTTTAGGAGCTTTTCTGAAAAACACAATAAAAATGTAAAAATTATGATATATTTCTACTCTACTAATGATGCAGAACACGAATATACTAGGGGCATTAACGTCCGACTAATTTCGTAATATGTGCCCACCTAACCTAACAAAACCTAACCCCACGATGGGCGAATCACTATTTTACATTTTTAAACTAACCTAGGATTGTTGGGTTTTACACTAACCTATGATGTTAGGGTTTTAAACTAACCTAGGATAGTAGGGTTTTACACTAACCTAGGATGTTTGGGTTTTATACTAACCTAGGATGTTTGGGTTTTACACTAACCTAGGATGTTTGGGTTTTACACTAAAATACGAATGTAGGATTGCAGGGATTTAAAGGAACCGTAAAACACACCAAAAGAATGTAAATTGACTCACCTAGGTAGGGGGCTGGTATAATTCCTCTGACGTTAATAGACACAAACAAACATATTTCGCAAGTTTTTTTTAATATGTTCTACTTATTTTAACACTACGGCCGCTTCAATATCAACTAGGTAAGCTATGCTGAATTCATTAAAACAACTTTTGTTGGCATAAAACGTTTCGTTCATAAACGTAAACAAACTGTCAGAAACAGTCATCTCACAAACTTGTTCAATTTTTTAAAATATGTTGCACTTATTTTAAAGCGATGCCCCTAGTATATTCGTGTTCTGCATCATTAGTAGAGTAGAAATATATCATAATTTTAAATTTTTATTGTGTTTTTCAGAAAAGCCCCTAAACTAGATAATTACCCAGAAATATTTTAACTGAATTGAGAATCAGTATTGGTAAAAATATGGAAACATGCCATCACATTAACCTTGGCTGATGAAATAGTCTTAACACCACGACACAAGTGGTGGTCATGTTTTGGTAACTTAATGTAATAATTCTTACAACAAATATTTTTCCCCGACTCAAAATTGAATTCCCTGACGAATAAAATAGTTCCCCGACTTTTCCCTGATTACCAGATTTGTAGACACCCCGACATTTGCAATGAGATCTGCTCTGGGTACACTTATAATCAGAATTTGGTACATGTGCATCTCGTCCTATAAGCTTTACCGCAACATAGCATTTTTTTTAAAATCGTTGAAAAAAGCCTTAGTTTTGCTAGATTGTTTGTTAACAGTTCTAAAAATGAAGGGGAAGGACTGGTATTTCATCTTATATAAGCATTACTGGTACGTTGCTCATCTGTTAGCATACAAAAATTAATGTGTGAAACATCCCTTACGCAATCCACATTCTGTTACATTACATTACTGAGAAGATTAAAGTTTTTTCTATCTATAAATGATTGTACTGATTTCACATGACTGTGACAATGACCATGCTTTGTGTTATTTTTATTCAAAGTATACAATATGCTTATTGATTAGTGAAAGTGTTGTTCATTTCTAAATTACCCTATTGATTTTGTGTCTCTACGAAACTTTAGTGCTTTGTGTGTAAAATTTTTTTTAAAATTATAATTAAATCTTCATTTTAATATTTGTAATACATTTATGTAAAATTTGTAACATGTGCCTTATGCCATTGCTATGCATTGGAGGCTCTACAGAAATCATAGTAAAATTAAATTAAATTAAACCTTTTCTACTAGAATTTAAGATTCCGTTTCTGCTGCTAAAAGTTGAATTTAAAACGATATAANAAATTAAATTAAACCTTTTCTACTAGAATTTAAGATTCCGTTTCTGCTGCTAAAAGTTGAATTTAAAACGATATAATAAAGCCTGGAAAAAATCTACGAAACCTTTTGGCATGCATTTCCATGTACTTAGTTATTATTTTTATTTACGGGCAGTAATAAAAGAAGGAATCGGTACACGTACCAGCTGCAAAGTGCAAAGGTGTAGACTTCCTGCCAGCCGTATCTCTGGCGTTGACAGTTTGTGGTGTGACAAGTTTTTTCACGCGTGCGATGTCTCCAGTCTTACACGCTTCAAACAGTTCTCTCAGCGGATCACTACTCGCCGAACTGGCAGTATCCATCGAAGCTGTCAATGTTGACCTCCTATTACTCGCCATTTTGACAGTACAGCTGTTCGCAACCTAACAGAAACATCCAGGCCACATCCGGGTAGACCTGAATTTCTTTCCGTACGATTTATCGTCCATCGCTCTCAGCAAAACCTTTAAAGATAAACGATTAATTTTTGGAAAATATACCGAATCAACCAATTTTACATAATTTCATCGGTTTCATTGCGACCACATGCAGACACAAATATTTTCATTCTTGCCAAAACTGGATAAATACACATTCGATTTACGGAAATTTTACAAAGTACCAACCGTATTTATTATTTTGTAAAATGTCTTCCAAATTAAATAATATACTATTTATTATTTTTACTTTGGTTTTTAAGGTGAAACTCCATTTGTTCTCATTTCTTAATAATATTTTCAACAGCTCTCATAATCAAGTAATTATACTATGCATCTCCATACAATTTGCAACTATTATAACTACGGCCTAGAAGAAAAGGATCTCGTGTGTTGCCACCTGTAAAGTACATACATATAACAAATTTGGCGTTGCTGTTGCATGTAGCTTACGAAACGTACGAAGCCAGTATCACAATTTTTTTGTATAGCGCAACCATGTTCTTACTTCCACAATTAATGGGACATGTATAGCAAGGCATGCAAAGAAGAAATCTGAATACCAAAAAGGTTGCTGCGTTTTCACCTGTATACACTGCTTAAGGCATTTTTCGAACATCAGGTTGATTTTTAGCGGCGTATTCAACTGCTTCTAGATACACATTAATGCCATTACGCACAAATGCTAAAGTTTTCATCACTCATTTGTAAAATTAAATGTACAAATTGATTTAGTATATTTTGGAATGTTTGAAGATTACAATTTGAGGGTATGTTAACTTACTTTTTTCAGGGAAAGCATTCGAAAAATCATCGTTTGATGTTTTGGTGCATATCCAGTAGATCCACCGAATTTTCAGTCTGGTTGAACAGGTGAATAAATTGGTTTAACCGGACTCAGCCGAAACAGTAATTTTGTGTACAAAGGTTGATGCACCTGTAAATTTTCGAAAACGCAATAGGAATACCAGAGATGGCATTCTATGACTTTATTAGAGCCGCATTTTCGCTCACTGCCATTTTGTAATGCACAAATCATTGAAAATGTAGAGGCAGGTTTGTATTTAATGAATGTGTATTGTAAAAACTTTTTACAAAAACAACTAATAAAGCTAAACTTTCAGGTAAAATATCATCATACTCTGCTGTTAGAGGATCTGATGCAAGCAGTTGATGAGGAGAAGCAGGTGGATTTCTGCTTCATAGACTTTGAGAAGGTGCTCCCAGGGTGACTTTAATAAAGAAAGTGGATAGTGGCATGGATTGGGGACTTCCTCAGGGGGCGAAGACAGGGGATGAAAGTGGGTGAGGAAATATCGGAGGAAGGAGACGTTACATCAGGGGTGCCGCAGGGAAACATGCTGGGCCCTCTGTAGTTTACCATAATGGTAAATGACATAACTTTGGGGATATGGGGAAAATAAGATTTTTTGCAGATGAATGTGTATTGTAAGCATTGGTGGGAGGGAGGTGGAACTTGCAGGCAGACTCTGAAAGGATATGGTTCTGGACCATGGAGAATAAAATTAAGATAAATGTAAGAAAAACTAAGGTAGTGAGGCTTACAAGGAAGAAGGTGATAAGCAAGGGAATGTTCAGATCGGAAGGGCAAGAGATAGAAGAAGCAGTAGAATATAAGTATCTAGGGATTGTATTTCAGGGAGACCTCAGATGGAAAAAAACNGGCAAGAGATAGAAGAAGCAGTAGAATATAAGTATCTAGGGATTGTATTTCAGGGAGACCTCAGATGGAAAAAAACAGGTAGAGAGGGTGGTCGCGAAGGAAAAAAGGGCTTTGGGTATGTTCGGAAGAGTGCTGAAGGGAGTCAGCTGTGAGTGAGGAGAATGAGAAGGCATGTGGTGCAATGGTATGATCGATGTTAGAATATGTGGCAGCAGTATGGGACTCGTATGTGGAGGTGGAGGTGCGAGAGCTAGAGAAGGTGCAAAATGTGTGAAGGGTAGATGGAGAAGACAGGGACNTGTGAGTGAGGAGAATGAGAAGGCATGTGGTGCAATGGTATGATCGATGTTAGAATATGTGGCAGCAGTATGGGACTCGTATGTGGAGGTGGAGGTGCGAGAGCTAGAGAAGGTGCAAAATGTGTGAAGGGTAGATGGAGAAGACAGGGACAGGATGGTGATGATGAAGGGAACTATAGGCCATCAGTGATGATGAAAGAAATGGGGTGAAGCTCGTTGAAATACAGGAGGAAAATTGAAAGGCTGGTCAGGATGTACAGGATGGTGAATGGTGATGGAGAGTGGGGAAGTTTACGTTGCCAGCTAAGTAAGGGAGTGTTGGAGGGAAAGGAAACAACAGCAGTGAGAAGCTTCAGATGGTGTGGAGGAGAATGGAGTGGGGTAGGCATTCTATGCTTGTGAGGTCTGTGAGGGAGTGGAATGTGTTGTGGGAGGAATTGGTATCAGTGAGGGGGTTTGAAATTTTAGGAAGGGCATGGAAGATGAGTTTGGTCGGGTAAGGGAAAGGTAAGAGAGCTCACCCCTGGACGGTAGCCTAATTGCGGGTGTTGGTTATTATTATTAATGATAGTATCAATTTAATTGTAACAGGTTGGGTTTCTAATTTTGTGGCCGTCACAATGTGGCGCACAGGCTTCAGCATATTAGCATACACTTCCATTGACAATGTCATCCCTTGCTGAATTTTCAACAGGCCATAAACTACAGACGAGGTAGACCGCTTATTCGTCTTCTGCGCATGAACTTAACATTGACCTACTCCAATAATACGCAACTTAAAAGTCCCATGGTCAACAGTGTTGGAAGTGTTTGAGAAGATCTTAATTTGTAAATGAAAAGTGGTATTATATTCATTAAATGATTTTATCAATTTTAATTTAGTCAAAATGCAATACAAATTGGTTAGAGGAATTATAAAACTATCTCTAAGCACATGTTTACATATCAGTTTTCTAACCTAAAATACAAACCAAGCCAATTTCGCTAGATGTATTGGTAGAAAAGGAGTTCTATGTTGGGACACGGAGATTGGTTATACGCAGCCAGCGAGATCAGTCTACTTCATATTTAGTCGATGGTACATACTTCATTCCAAGTAAAAGGATGATAAAGTAAAATATTTTGATAGTTTTACGATAAAGACAACCTTGTATTCTAGTAACATTATGCTAAATTTGTTTTAATTTAATTGCTTCCGAGAGCATCAGTGCTCTTTTGTGATACTATACATATAACATCTGAAACAGGACCAGCTTCTGCTGACAACAGTGATACAGTGGATGAAGCTCTTCCTTAAATGATTTTTTTTTTTATTTTAAAATGGTATGGTGCATATGAGTAATTAAAATATTTTAAATTAATAAGTTTTTATATTAAATTTACATAATTTCAGTGCCATACCTAATTTATATTATCTATTATTTTAAAACAAATATTTTCCATTTTTCTTATATATGTATTTTATTGTAACACGTAAATTTAACGATATTTTTCTTAAGTGTGGCATATTTCTTTCCAAATTAGCATACTTTTTATAGAGCTGTAGCATAATTATTTATAGCGATGTTGGCAACACGAATTCTCGTGTGTCATCAAATGTTTGTTTATTTTATACATCTGTGGCAAATTTGTTTGAGAACAGATGTTGACGGCAACAGAGATGAATGTTGTTGACGTGGAAGGTTTGAATTGAAAACTTGGAAGATTGTTTTCTTTTGCCGGATTTGTTAGTGGCTGTAACATAAAAAACAGGCTTTGAAAATAGTATTACGTAGTATTTATTATTGTGTTACACATCAGCAGTCGTATAGAAAATATGACGTCTGCCAGGGTATGTGTATTTTTTCGCTCAAGTTACGCCAATATGAAAATTGGCAAAATATGCACAAAACAGAGTGACTGCTGATAATAAATTTGTGCAGTCTTCATATAGCACAATTTTTGACACACCTACTATGCAATATAACAAATTTATTTACAAAAGAGGTGTAACACAAAGGTTTATAGCAAAAANATTTTTGACACACCTACTATGCAATATAACAAATTTATTTACAAAAGAGGTGTAACACAAAGGTTTATAGCAAAAACTAAGAAATGGGAAATTAATATATATTATCGTAATATTCAGTCACCTAACAATAAGTTACTTGATATAGAAATTATTATTTATGTAATTATTAAGTTTAGAAGCTTTTCTGTAAAAAGAAAAATCACGGATTAAGGTATATTTCCACTCTACTAATGATGCAGAACACGAATATACTAGGAGCATTAATTAACGTCAGACTAATTTCATGATATGTGACAACCTAACCCCAACATGGGTGAATCACTACTTTACATTTTTTAACTAACCTAGAATTTTAGGGTTTTAAACTAACCTAGGATTGTAGGGTTTTAAACTAACCTAGGGTTTTACATTAACCTATGGTTGTAGGGTTTTACACTAACCTACGATTGTAGGGTTTTACACTAACCTAGGATTATTGGGTTTTACACCAAACTACGAATTTAGGATTTTAGGGATTTAAAGGAACCGTAAAACACCCCAACAGAATAGCAATTTACTCACCTGATATACTTCCTCTGTCAACGGCCAATTCAACCTTACCTCACTCGACGGAACACCGTGCTCCACAAATCCGGCACATACGCAAATATAACGCACTGAATCACTAGTTTTCAGTCGAATATAACACAATGAAACACTCGTTTACAGTGAAATATAATGCACAGAAGCACCCGTTATTGCTTTCTCCGTTTTTAAATCCGTCTGATTAGGAGAAAAATCTTTTTTTTTTATTTAGAAACTAGAGTTGTTATTATATAAGTTATATCATGTAAAAGGTCTAATAGTATTATGTGGTGATATGAATATAGACTAAAATAGCAGTGGTCAATTCAAGGAGGACTATCTTAATCTATTAACTAGTGCTGGTCTGAAACCTGTTATATTGTTTCCTACTAGAGAAAAAAAATCTGTAATGCTTTTATTAATGTAAAAACAGTGGATTTCAAAGTGGGAATTCCATCCTGATAATAGTTCAGGGAAATTTTAAGATTCTGCCTGGAAAACAGGGAAAAATCAGGGAATTCCAAAATGGAATTTCAGTGGACACCTTGGTAAAACATGTAAAATCTATGTACTTTAAATGTTATTCGGGTTCCTTAACCACGTTAAATGCAAGAAGACCTAACCTAACTCAACTGAACTTCACAACATCTGATTACAGGGGGAGATTGTGCCTACATGAAATAGTGTGTTAGAAAAAGTAAAATAAATAAGCTTGTGTCGGTTCATCTACCCCCTGTGATTCACCTATCGTGAAGTTAGGTTTGGTAATTATCTAGTTTAGGGGCTTTTCTGAAAAACACAATAAAAATGTAAAATTATGATATATTTCTACTCTANAACTCAACTGAACTTCACAACATCTGATTACAGGGGGAGATTGTGCCTACATGAAATAGTGTGTTAGAAAAAGTATAATAAATAAGCTTATGTCGGTTCATCCACCCCCTGTGATTCACCTATCGTGAAGTTAGGTTTTTTGCATTTTACATGGCTAGCGGCAAGTCCCACTGTCACATGCAACACTACACAGTACAATTAACTACACTTTCCATGCATAAACTAGGGTATAAATTACGTTACTAACCTTTAAGTGTTGAATATATGTCCTTGGTGATTTATTGCGTACAACTCATGTATAGAACACGTCTATTCAGTTTGTCGAAACTCCTCACACACTCATATTTCCGCACAATAATTATATTTTAACACTTCTCATGGACAAATTGCAAAGAAACACTCATATTTTCACACAATAATTTGATTTAACATTACAAATGGAAATAACTGCAACCGTCCACGCTTTATAGCACTTTTACATTACAAGCCTTCGCACAGTCAAATTCACATGGTCCACTGAAATTGCACACTCTCCCATCATACAACCATAATGTATACCAAAATCGATGCACATTTGTTTCCTCTCTCTGTGCATGATTGTTCAACAAATGTATCATGGCAATACACGTCAACTGCTTGTGAACAACACATGTGAACGTCTTTTGGTATCATATATTATATGTATATTATTTTTACTGCTAATTTGTTAAGTAGCACATCCCTCTCGTGAGTATAGACAAGGTAAACCTTGAAAAATTCATCACAATTAAATGTTATTCTGACACTGCTTGATTACCGTGGTTTTATACCTCTATAACTTTAGCGTGTCAGCAAAAACATNAATTAAATGTTATTCTGACACTGCTTGATTACCGTGGTTTTATACCTCTATAACTTTAGCGTGTCAGCAAAAACATACCCTGTGAATAACGTTTTGTAAATTAAGGTTTCATTTCCAAAGGCGTTCTCACATTTAACACGATTCAGCAGCCCGATAGAAATATATTTTACACATATTTCACGTGTATTACAGCGTAAACACCCCAATCTTCAGAGCCGTCCTCACCATCACATTTCATGGTATATACTGCAAATTACGTTAAGCCCCAATGAAGTTCCTATTAAGCGTGATTAGTAATGACCATATACACCATTTGCAGGTATTATTTTCCTAATTTTCAGAAAAACCCCTATTCTGTATAATTATTACAATTTCTACTTTCGTGTAACCAGCTAGAGTCCTGTGGAACTGGTCATTTGAAATGGTCTGTCCCAGCACCTGCTTCATGCATCAAAGACACTTCAATTTGGTGTGGCCCTTGGATTTTTATAATTTCACCAGGATAGTTTTTCTCATCATAATAAACTACAACCCAATCACCAGGCGTAAGCTGATTGCCCTGTCCAACAACACTTTTTAGATTACAATGGAAAACATCTTCTGCCAGAGAATGAACGTTGCAATTCACACTGTTTGTATCTTGCCGAACGTCATGGAACTGTGAAATTCCAGGAATACACAAGACACTATCCCAAAGTAGCTTTTTCGTGACTTCTTTCTTGATGTGTTTTTCTTCTGCATAATAGATCTGGGTGCTTTGGACAAGTTGAGAAGCAGCCTGAGCGAACTCTTAGGCACACTGAACGACAATCGCTTCGCCGTTACTCATTATTTTTTGGCGCACTAACCTTTCANCGACAATCGCTTCGCCGTTACTCATTATTTTTTGGCGCACTAACCTTTCAACATTTCCGCCTATTCCATCAATCATGCATTTTCTATGGGGAGTAGCAAAGTACTTCCACAAAAACTTTGTATTATATTTGACAGACAATCTATCAGAGTGTCTGACCATNACCTATTCCATCAATCATGCATTTTCTATGGGGAGTAGCAAAGTACTTCCACAAAAACTTTGTATTGTATTTGACAGACAATCTATCAGAGTGTCTGACCGTGTACTTATTCTTGAACTCTTCTGAGGCAGGACCATCACTCCATATGACCTCCATTGAAATTATATTATTGGCTGTGTCTGACCTAATTATTTCATCATACAGTAGGTCTAAATTTTTTTATGTGGTCTCTTTGTCTTTGCCAACTGCATCAGAGCAAACAAGGTAAGTTTTACATTTCCCTTCAGAAAACGATGGTGAAATGAACAGCAAAACACTTGCTCTTGACCTGAGTGCTGTCTGCACTTCATTCTGATGTTCACATGCAAACGACATTGCGAAATCAATTTGGAGAATGTGTTTGTTACTTTGCACACTTTTGTCTTGCTCAACTTCTGCATGCCGTATTCTTTTCACACCGACATGAGCCACGTTATTGGCAAAGTTTAACAGTTTCCCGTCATTATTTTCCCACACATTCCAGTTAACTACATGCTCTGGTTTATCTGGCAACAATAACTGATTTCCATTACTACAGTTTTCACATCTATTTTGCCAACATTTGGAGTTAGTGTTGGTATCGCACAAATGGTTTTCTCGAAAGTTATTTGAGTCAGAGTAATATAATACCTTTAGCATGAGGATGAAATTTTCATGGATTTTGCACCTGCGTTGGTCAGCAGGGGAATTTTTTAACAGAAGCACATTTTTCGGTCATAGGTTGCAGAATTTTGAAAATCGTATTCGAAAATTAGCATTTTCTTCCTTAAATATATAGAAAACCTCCGTGGAAAACACTGTTAGGTAATGCTTCAGTAATGTTATGTTTTTCTCCATCCTCCCATACAGCAATGCTGCCTTTCATTCCAGGACTGGACGTGTACTCTAGGCCTGGCCAAAAAAAAACTCAACTTTTGAAAAGTTCTTGCTATTTTTAGCCAAAGAACTGCTTAAAAGATTACTCTCCATTTCATCTTTAAGAGCTAGACCAATTCTCCTGCCCAGTCCTGATACTACAGCCTGATGTTTTCAGTAGTGCACGTACATCTTTCCAAACTTCCTTGCCGAATGTTTGTGTGCATTTATACGGATGCAAAATAGAACTTGGACTAACTTGAAAACCAGATACTCGCACCTGGTTTTTTTTATCTTTTTCCTTGCCTTCTGTAGTATTTTTCTTTCACGTTCAAAAATTGTTTTATTAAAAATTATGAAAATTTGTTGTGTTTTCTTTTTGTAATTTACACAGATTTCAAGTATATTTTTAAAAAAATTCTTATGCATGTCCTTGAACCAAAACAAAATACAGTATTATCAGAAAAAAAAATGATTCATTTTCCTTTTACTGTATAAAATATTGTAATGGAAATTATAAAGATCCCATTGTTTATTTTGGTACAGATGTGGAAAAAGTTTGTATCGAAATCCAAAAAAATTAATTGGAATAAATTTATAAAATGTAACAAATATATACAAATTTAAAAAATATAATAAAATATAATATAAATGAAAAAATGAAACCATTAACTAATGAAGAACAAAAATGTATGAAAGTGCAGAAATTTGTTATATTTGTAATGAAAATTTAAAAATTGTTCCCAAAAATTTTTAAAAATATTTATTAAAGCATAATTCAAAAATTGAATATTATCAGTTTTTACCATCCAGTAAAAGGAAACACTAGAAAAATTATTGTGATGCATAAAGAAATTTAAAGATGAGACCAAACATTGAATTAAATTAATTAAAACCATACCAATGAATTCTCCAAATAGATATTTGCTAATTTTCTCTGCACTACAAGAAGAATGTATTCATGTTACTGCCATTACTATGTACTGGTAGTTCTTTAAATTTTGCTCCAGTTATCCTCAGCGGCAAACTATATGAAAATCACATACCTCCATTCTTTGCCATACCATTTTAACACTAAGCCCCTGATGGGCCACAAATTTAAGCTTAACTACTTAACAGCATTAAACAATCATGAATACCTTCCCATATTATGGCAGATATTTCTTCCAGACACTCTTGAATTTAATAATTCAAATATATCACTTTACCGAAAAACTAACTGAATAGTTGCCACCAACCATTGCTTAGTAACCATTAATTTCTCATCGCAGATAATAGAAGTTAGGAGGTTTATTGTCTTTGTTCAGCAGATCAACAGCACAAAGCACTAGAAAATCCAGTGTACTCTACACCATATTCTCCAGTCTATTGATCTTGTTGCTAAATTACAAAATTTGTCTCTCAGGTGCCCATGATATTGCATTTTAATTTTGTTGTTTAAGTTTCAAGATTTATGTAACAAAAAGATTTACAGGGAGACTTGGCTTTGATATCCTATTTGCACACTTGCCGTCTTCATTTGACTATTGGCCGCTTGTCTTTGTGTGAAGACCGTCTGTTACATGAGCGAGCCAATCAGAATTAAGTTTCTCCGATACTGACAGTCATCGGTTCGCGGGCAGACAGATAATTCAAATGATCCAATCACGAAGGTGGTTCTGAACTAAAGTGCTTTGATACATAACTTGTCCTGAAATCTTTTTGCGAAAAACAGGTACCCTTGTAATAAATTTTTTTCTGAAAATTTTGTTAACTAATTAAAATGTAATTAAATTAAAAGGCAAAAATTTGGCATTAAAACGACCATTTCCTGGATGGCATATTGAAAGTAAGTCCAATTTTGCAGTTACCTTAAAGCAGACTATGTATATAGTAATCTGCTACAAAAATGACAAATTTGTATGGCCACTGTTATCTGTATTTCAAGTGACAGCACGTCTGCCAGTTATGTGCATATGCTCAGTGAACTGTGTGGTTTCAATATAGTTAAAAACACATTTAGGTGTCCGTTTTGCACTCCTAATGTACTAAAATTTTATAATTGCAATTTTTGAGTACTTTTGCAGTATCCAAAAACATTGAAAGGTATGAAAAACTGAAATTTGAGAAGAAAATAATTCCTGTAGTTTCCAAAAATTTTGAAAAAAAAATTTATTTTGGTGGACTATGGGTTTCTAGTATTAAACTAAACTTCTAAAAACATAAGGATACTTTAAATAGTACCTAGTAAAATCTGTTATTTGTTGCAGGTTGTGGAATTTGGCTACGCCTACAGTATCAACTTAAAATTGAACTGTGCCATTGTTATTTGACTTTGCTTAGTGTTTAGATGGCACTGTTTCAAGTATTTTGTTAGAAATAGAGATTTTCACCTTTTGTGTAAATCTTAATGGCATGAAAAATGTATTTTGGCCATAGAATTAGTTTGATATTTTTATTATGATTATTCACAGGCTCCGTTACTGGATGATGACACTTTGGCATTTGGAGAAGAGGAAACCACAGATAGCAGATCTCTGGTGTAAGTATTGGTGATGATGTAATAGGTACTGTTACATGGGGCGCCTGTGGGGCATATCTGAGTTCGTGACGGATGGAGGTCTTAATAAATAAAAGAACTTATTAATTTGATCTCTAATTTATTTACAGCATCAAATTATCTGCCTCCACTATTACTCTTTTTATTTAACAGTGAGCGCTATCCTTAATATCTATTTCAACTCCAATTAACGTCCTTCTTAATTGTCTCTGTTTGGTTACAGTCAATTAACTCATACTCATCATTAACACGTGTTCAGTCTGTCTGTTGCCATCTTTTACGATGTCTTTCACTCACGCATCAAGTCCAATAGTCCAGCCTGCCAGCCGCACTCTTCACTGCTTGTTATTCGCAGTTGCAGAGTTCCCTTCCGCTGGTCACTTCTCTCGCTGCTTGTCTTCTATCGCTCGGAACTCAGCCACTCATTCAGTTATCAACTCCAACTCAACTCGCGGCCTGGAGACTCGTAGCAATATTTATACCATTCGCCTTGACCATCTGGAAGGTTCAACACACCCCAAATCACTCTGAGAGAACGAGGTCAGTAATCCAGAGCATTCTTCAGATAAACACAGAAATCAATACAACCAGGGTCAGCAGCATGCGCCGAAAAAGGGATTATCTTGTCTGCTTGCATTGTAACAGATACACTGCCACCGGCCTATCGCTCGCCTGTTCATTCAAAACATCCCATTAACTTGCTGCCGCCGCTATCATATAACTGCTGTCCTTCACTTCCACTCGCTTGCTCAGGATGCGAAGCAGCGAGCATATAACAGTACTTTTGTACTCACTTCTGAAGAAATGTTGTCATTAGTTAGCTGCCTGTAGTAATTTTGAAACATGCAGATTTACTGGCTAAGTGGACCTGATGCACCGCCACAGAATGATATTGAGCACAAACAGGTGTAATGACGCAGTTTATAACAACAGGGATATTTGGTTAATTTTGCTTTGCTTTGCGAGACTTTGTAATATTTTATCAGGTTTCGAAGTTTTGTTAGTATGTTTATCTGTCATACATTTGGCTTTTCTGAAATCTCGGTTTTTGCTTGTGTCAGCATTTGTAGATAGAAGCTTTTACCACTTAGTAGACATTTTTTCCTTCTAAAATGTTCTGNAACTCAACTCGCGGCCTGGAGACTCGTAGCAATATTTATACCATTCGCCTTGACCATCTGGAAGGTTCAACACACGCCAAATCACTCTGAGAGAACGAGGTCAGTAATCCAGAGCATTCTTCAGATAAACACAGAAATCAATACAACCAGGGTCAGCAGCATGCGCCGAAAAAGGGATTATCTTGTCTGCTTGCATTGTAACAGATACACTGCCACCGGCCTATCGCTCGCCTGCTCATTCAAAACGATCCTTTAACTTGCTGCCGCCGCTATCATATAATTGCTGTCCTTCACTTCCACTCGCTCGCTCAGGATGCGAAGCAGCGAGCGCATAACAGTACTTTTGTACTCACTTCTGAAGAAATGTTGTCATTAGTTAGCTGCCTGTAGTAATTTTGAAACATGCAGATTTACTGGCTAAGTGGACCTGATGCACCGCCACAGAATGATTTTGAGCACAAACAGGTGTAATGACGCAGTTTATAACAACAGGGATATTTGGTTAATTTTTCTTTGCTTTGCGAGACTTTGTAATATTTTATCAGGTTTCAAAGTTTTGTTAGTATGTTTATCTGTCATACGTTTGGCTTTTCTGAAATCTCAGTTTTTGCTTGTGTCAGCATTTGTAGATAGAAGCTTTTACCACTTAGTAGACATTTTTTCCTTCTAAAATGTTCTGGAAGTTTGATTATTTTTTAGTACGACGCAGTTTGGCATGGCGTGGGGAGTGGTTGCGATGGAGGTCTCACGGGTTTACAAAGGGATTATTTAGTCACGTTTTTGGCACCCTGGGGCGAAGAGTGGGGGTAGGCACGGGGCGACTTTAACCCAGAGTGCCTACCGCCCATTAACAGAGTAGGACCAGCACTCAAATGACGTAACAGACGACCTAAAATGCCCCGTTTACAACCTTAAAATGTAATTAAAGACACCAGTAATTCAAGTAAGCAACATGGAAACCTGCGACCGGCCGAAAAAATCTCTTGTCGGTCCGGGACAAAATACCCCACTTTTAACAAAACTAGTTTGCGCTCCTGCCGCGTAGCTCAGTCTGCCTCTAGACACCATCTGTTATGGTTGTAATTTAGAACTCCCGAGGCACNTCTCTTGTCGGTCCGGGACAAAATACCCCACTTTTAACAAAACTAGTTTGCGCTCCTGCCGCGTAGCTCAGTCTGCCTCTAGACACCATCTGTTATGGTTGTAATTTAGAACTCCAGAGGCGCGCCCTTACCAAATAAAACCTATAAACAACATAACTAATACATTTCTTAATACACTACAAGAGCCCCTTTTCATAACCAAATCAATTAAACATCTTTAAACACCTAATTTCTACTCTGCTAAAACACAAAACGTAGGAACTAGCGGGGCCTGCCCTGATTGGCCGACCACTTCGCAGGGGGCGGAGCCCTGATCTCTCCACCCAGAGATGGCAGCACTGTCTCCTTTTACGTGATGCTCTTGAAATAAAAGCCTTTTTAAGAAATACCGCCTCCTATTTCATTTAATTTTACTTTACGCACATAAACTATTGTTATCATTAATAACAATTAACAAAAAATGCTGCCAACGTACATTTCTAGCCTTTCCTAGGACTCGGGTATCTTACAGCGTCTCAGGGATTGAGAATGATTGTAAATTACAAAAATTGATCAAACAACACTAATATATATTTATAAATACCATCTCATGATCACAATCATTACCATCTCATTTTACTAAAGGCAACGTCTTTACCCAGACCTTACGTGTATAAATTTACGGGACTATTCAGGCTTAGAATCAGCTTTCAACAATAAAAGACTGGCCGGGGTTTTTAATAAATTCTCGTGCAGTCTACAACTAAACCTGCATTCTTCAAAATACTGAATTAAAAGAAACAAAACTAGGTAGCAGCCTCACTGCTACCTCCTCCCACGGTTTCTGTGCAGGCAGAGTCGGAGGGAGGTTAAATGTTAATGGGAACCAAGGCTTGCTGGGGAGACTCAGCTTGCCCTACAAATCAAGCGAGCATGGCTCAAGTATAATAGTTTTATGGATGCGGTGGGAGGTGGTTAGCCTCTCTTTTCTGCCGCAATTAAAATGAAAGACAACTGGGTGGACAAGAGCCCTCCCCAGGACTTGTACTACCCCCGCGCTGAGGAGCTTGCTCCGGTGATGTCAAGGCGGCGGCGGACCAGCACTTGAGGAAGACACATCAAGCGTGTCAAATATCGCCCGCACCGGCAAGCACCCGCGACCTCTACATCTTTATTTATTTTTAACTTCAATTATTTTCAGCTTACAATCTTTATCCTGCTCAATTATTTCCGCCGGTGTGGGAGGTCGCTAGGGTGCCAGGAGGGAACTGACGTCCCTCCTGCCTTCGTAGTTTCCTCTCGCAATGCAAGTTTTTGCGTGGCGTGAATAATAAATGAACTACTGTGGCGCTGCTCTTTGCTTGTTTGTCTGGTAAAACTGACTGTTTGTGACTCTGCATACTTGAAGATTGTGTGTGAACTGTTTCATTTGGATGTTAAATAAAATTACAGAGTAACTAAACCAAGACTTGAATTTATTTCATTTTTTTATGGCGCCTTTTAAGTTTTATGTGTCTTCGGAATTGAGCAAAACCGAGCTGTGATTTCCAGTCGCCAATTCTGATGACTGCGACATTACACAGGGAACCTGAGAGGTAAGACATGAGAATAGAAAATTTGAATGTAGTGGAAATCTTTCTGCATTTGATCCTGGTTTCTTGAAATTAAGTGATAATGGTGCGCTACCAACAAGTAGATGAAATTCATTTTTCATTAATTTTATTGAGACGTCAAACTCTTCTAGGTTTCTTTGTATTTCCTTCACATTCCATTCTATTCATGTTACCTTACCTTGCTTTTTCAGTGTCAGCTCGGTCACAAAAATCACTTGTTCAGAAAAGATAATTTTGTATAAGTGGTCTTAAAAGTCACATATATCATTTTTTATTTTATCACTAAAATATTTTCTGAATGTAGCACTGAGTTTTTGATTTCTCATCTGGCACTGCATTGTGTTATTAATAGTAGGTATGATTGCAGCTTCCACTGACTCGGCACTGTTTTGCACATTTTGAGGCTAATATTTTCTCTTGGTTGTAAAGATAACCTTTGATGAGATAATGCTCAGCTTGGTCCTCTTAAAGCTAGTAGTAGCGAAAATAGGATTACAAGTCGCCAAGGGTGTATCCAAGTTCATGAGGGATGGAGGTAAAAGACTAAATTTTATTCCTTAATTTATTCATGTTATAAAAATACACACAACTATTATTTACAATATCTAACTCCCAATCTCTGCTATATTGTTCATATCACTCACTGGCTTTTTAATACGTGCCATCTCTTAATCCACATATGCTATGAAAATGTCAATTTCTGTACATTAACATCAATCTATTTATGCATCTAGTCCATCTTGCACTCTACTCTCCCAATGCTTACACACTACACTCACTGGTCACTGCGTCATTGTTGCTCTGATGGTTCTGCACACATATTGCTAATGACCATTCTAGGCTCCATACTCTCTACTAAGAGGTGCGCTGCAACTAAAATAGCTGAGTTGACCGGGCTCAGAAGGTTCTTTGCACCACGAGTCACGCTGAGGGGGAAGTGGGGCAATGACCAGAAAATTTGTGCAACGACTACCCAAGTCATTCAATCTTCCAAGGATGGTAACATCAATCTCAACAGCGCTATCATGCCTCGTGCTAGCAGTATCGCAGTTTGCTTTGTAACCCTGTCCACATCTTCTCCAGTTACCAGTGATGTACTTGGAGAAGTGCGCTTCACACACCCGCGGGGGAGGACAAGGGATAGGATGTGGAGCAGCTGTGTGTAACAATAGTCATAGGTTTGTTTTGATAGGGAGAAACTTTGTATAGGCTGTTCACGGTAAAGTGTGCACTTTTGAAGCCGTAGTTACTTTTTCCTATCAACCAGTTTTTAAAATAAATATTGTCATGTAAGTAATATTCCAAATGTGAGGACTTCAAAAAGTGCTCACTTTACCATGAATAGCCTATATCAAGTAATCCATAGCTATTCTCTACAAGGGGTTACTGTCAGAGTGATAGTTACTCCTGTTTGCCTGCCTGACGTGGTATTTAGAGGGACGGAGTAAATGGGCAGCTGAAAGTGACATGCAAGGATGCTTGCTTGGCTCCACATTAATTCACAAGCAGCCAGTTTGTGCATGCCACATGTGAACCAAACATCATTGTGATTCAAACTTGGTTCTAATCTGTGATGGAACAGTATCAAAAAAGATTTTGTGAGAACAGTGATATGTGCTGCGTTCCTCTCCCTTAGCCTGTTTGTCCCGTTACACCTGTGCAGCTATGACATGCCCTCTACTGGGGGGGGAATTGGCCCGAACGTGGCGGTTACACCTCCTCGACTCCTGCCTCGGCATGGTGCACTAGTAGTTCACCCTATCTGTACGATGTCCAGGGTACTGCTGGAGTTAGGTGACCGTCCCATGTTCATGCCCTCAAGAGGCAACTTTTGAGGACATAATAATTTGGGCCGACAATTACCACCTAAAAAATGTAGGCCCTTATAGCTGTGTTTATTATTTTAAGTACAATCAATATAAAGTGCCACATTATATAGAAACAACTGGTGATACCAATATTATTACCCTATAATTTATGCACTCCAATTGAAATATAATAAATAAAAAGGTGATCTCATCAGTTAACATTAGTCAATGGGTAGCCTAAATGGTGTGGTCTGTCATCAGAAAACTGTGGTGATTGGCTGGTTCATCTAAGGACTGGGATGGTGGGCTGTTCTTCATTGCTGGGAGGGCATGTTGCTTCATAAATATTTTTATTGTGATTTGGTATTTTAATTAATAATTTTACTTATAGTTAAGGCTATTTGGGGTTCAAGTAAACATCATCACTGTCTGAGGAGTGATCTATTTTATTATAAATGCTTTTCGTTATACATTTTTTTAAAATTATTTTGCACTCTGGGGTTAGGTAGTAATTGAAGCAGAGGTTGTAATATTCAGACCAATTTGTAAGAATAGGTGGCCTGTGACCTTCACACTAAGGGAAAACATTGGTGCTGATATTGATAGTCTGGTACAACAGGGTGTGTTGGAGCCATTGTCATTTTTGCAAGTGTGCAACCTCGTTGGTTCCTATATTATAGCATGATGGATTTGTGCAGTTATTTGGGAATTATGAAAGTGCTGTTAATGGTGTAACAGTGGCTGAGGTGTATCCACTACAATTGGTGAAGCTTTAGTTTAGCTGGATGGCGAACTATTCATTAATTGTACCTATAAAAGGCTGCGCTTACTTGGTGGTGGGTAATGCAATTGAAGAGTTGCTGACTGTAAACATGAAAAGCCTGTTCCCAATGAGTGAGTGAGTGAAGAGATTTGAGCAGCTCTTAATAACGAGGTCTTGAGAGTCGATGTTCCCAAAGAGATTGCTGCTTTTTGTTGTCTTTAGTCATTTTTCACTGTCACTGTAAATGTTGCTGGCTGGAGCCCCAGGTGCAATTGTGTCATTAGAGGCTGTTCATGGTTAGTTGAGAACTTTAGAAATTGACCTTTTAAAAACTTTACTGCCTCTACCTGTGTATGCTTTAAAGGGCACGCTGACTGACACACACCCATCAAAGTTGGTAACGACGNATGGTTAGTTGAGAACTTTAGAAATTGACCTTTTAAAAACTTTACTGCCTCTACCTGTGTATGCTTTAAAGGGCACACTGACCGACACACACCCATCAAAGTTGGTAACAAGATGGAGGGAAAGTAGTTCCATGTCTTAATGTTGAATAATTGAAGTGTTAGGTAAAAATTTTCAATAATGCAATTATTTATATTTCTTTCTGTTTTTTTTTTTTGTGTGTGTTAATGTAAATATGAGCAAATCTGTAAAATATTTACTTTTCTTATAATTTCATAGTTTTACTTGACCGACACATGAGTAAAGTGACCAGACCCATGACAATATTAATTTTACATATTGTGGATGGATACACAATGTCCATACAATTAGATCATAAGCAGGGATTTCAAAAGTGCTCAGTTTATCATGAATAGCATGTTGATTAGTTGTGGAAGTGAACTAAAGCTGATGACATCCAACAACAATTTTCTGAAAGGTCGAGCTGAATTGTCGGAACCCTTTCGTCAGTTATGACACATGTGTAGCTGTGGTTGTCGTCCTGCATAACACAATCAGTGGCACCTGGAGGAGTCTTCAGCCCTGACAATGCCATTGTCATCACTGGGATCCAGCCAGGTTTCTTCCGGGGGATAAGTGGGGAAAGATCACAAGTGAATGCACCGCAAGACTTAAACCAAGGGCCGTTATTTAATCGACCACAATACATTATTGGCAGAGTTATTCTTAAATGAGAGCAACCTACACGTATTTATTTGTTTTGACCATATTCACCTTGTTGACCCTTGTTAACAGTAGCAATAAATATCTACATTCAAATAACGTGAACAAAAGAAAAAGCATTCTCTATGAATGAAGCAACNCCGTTATTTAATGGACAACAATACATTATTGGCAGAGTTATTCTTAAATGAGAGCAACCTACACGTATTTATTTGTTTTGACCGTATTCACCTTGTTGACCCTTGTTAACAGTAGCAATAAATATCTACATTCAAATAACATGAACAATAAAAAAAAGCATTCTCTACGAAAGAAGCAGCTTAATTCCACATTTCAAAAGCCCAGCACTGACCCGTCTGGGTGGTATTGCCATGTTGCCATTTCTGACTCACCATTGCCTTACACTACAGAGGCTATGGCTGTGGTTGGCCTGGGGACAGCTGAACCTCAAGGTACTTGAATGGCCATTGTTAGTGTATAGACCTTATACATAGTTTATCCAAGCTACTAAGTTTCTCTTAAAACTGTGCTCCAAGATTCTGTGGAGCCATATGCTGTAATCCTTTGTTTACTCTGAATGCCCCATAGTTAGTGGTGTGGCTGATGGCACACCCAGCACCTCCATTCTGCATGCTTAGTTAAGTTGTTGAAACAAATAATCAGTGAAGCTTGAGGTAATCTCCATAGAAGTGACCCATGTATTTAAAGACCTCCGAGAAGTATGATTTAGACATACTAGAAACATGACACAGCAAAGGCACTTTGTTATAAAAAAAAGTGATGCACTTGTGATTGCTGCAATGTTTAGGGTTTTCTGTGGGTGTGTAATGTTGTGTCCAGATGTCTGCTGCATGTTAAAAACTTAAGTTCAAGTTGCTCCTTTTTATTTAATAATTTTCCAAAACATTTTGCAATATATCAAGTCTCTTATTCATGTAATATTCTAGGGGGATTTGATAAAGAACTTACTTGGAGATTTTCAAGTTTCAGAATTTCGGATTTCTTGAAGTTTGAATTGATAGCAAAGTCGTCGACTCTTTACTTATAAATTTTCAGCGTGTTAGTCATCAACTATTTATGTAAAAACTTTTTTATTCGTTGTTTGATGATACTTGGTTTTGTATTTCAGGCACCCATTTGTAACATTCTTCCACATAGCATTTCGAGTTGGTGCTATCATCGCCTACCTGTTATGTGGATTGTTCAGCGACAGTTTTATAGCCAGTTTTGTGGCTGTAGTCCTACTTCTGTCTATGGATTTTTGGACTGTGAAAAATATTACAGGTCAGTTTTTTTGTTGTCACTTTAAACTTGTTTTAATGTTATCAGCTTTCTATCCACTTAAATGTTTATCTCATAAAGGTTAATTAGTGATTCTTGGAGCATACAGAGTGTAACTGGACAGTTCCAGCAATCTGCAACTGCAGGTTCAGCATGTCAAAATATGTAAACCGAAAACATATATTGTAAATTACTTGATCTAACGTGATCTCTGAAAGCAGTTGAAGTTGGAGCTGAAAAACTAATTCAGTGCAAACATTGTAGAAAGCTTGAAGGTGGAATGCTCAGTGTCTCAATGTGTGATTGGACAACGACCTGCAACTTCTGTAAAACATGTTATTGTTATCACATTATACCATGAGAACAACTGGGGCTGCCACTCTTACAGTGGAATCAGGATTGCCCATCAGTCTGGGAACCATCACCATTATGGATGAGGGAATATATAGATAATGGAGGGGGAACAAGAACATACTGTATTATTCCAGGTTTGCACCACAAATGTACACTGTTTAATTAAATTAACGAGGCCCATAGCCAAAGGGAGGATAGAGGGGCCTGCTGCCCTTCCCTTCCAAATATTTTTGCCTCTCCCCCACAAGCCTGAGGTCTGAGTATAGTACGACAAATTTAAATTACTGTACTTAGAGTAACTGATATATACACACTAAACACATTAACTTTCCATTCAGGTCATGTACAAACTACAGTGCTACCCAAAATTAATTAAAAAATAAGTTGACATAAAATTTGATAAAGGTCTGTTGTTTTCCTTTGTTTTAATTCTCCAGAATTTTTTTTTTCTGCTCTGGTGTGTCATAAGTAAGTTGTTAATATTCAAATTCTTAAACAATTGAGCTTTTTTCAATTTCTCTACAATAAGTGGGGGCCATAGTGGCGGAGCGGTTAAACTGTTCGCCTTCCACCAAGGCGAACTGGGTTCCATTGACGATGCAAAACAGCTGTTGTGTTTTTCTGGCAATTTACACATCACCTACATAAACACTGTAACTCTTTTACTGCCATTTCACGATTTGATTTATAGATGGTGATACAGTAACAAACCAACAAAACAGAAAGTATTTTAAAATACTAATTTTTCTCAAAACTTTATTTTATTTAACGTGCCACACAGATAAGATTGTCACCATACTCATTACGATGGCTTCTATTAGTTCTTATTTTACTTTATACATTATAATTTGCGTATTTGTAAATTTAATCCTTTTAGTTAAACTTTTTCAATTATTTTTAATACAATGGGCAAAACATTAAAATAAATTATTCCATACGCTTTCAGTTTGTGGCATTATTACATCATGCGCCAGTGCTACCTTTGTTTGTACCACAACAACTCTTATAGAACACTAGCGGATCCTGTTGTCTGGATATGTAGTTACACACAGGAAACAACGTGCTCAGATAAGTTGCTACTGGCTGCTCCAACAACCATGGCCCAAGNGGGGGGGGGGGGGGGGGGGGGGGGGGGGGGGGGGGGGGGGGGGGGGGGTAAGAATGTGAATGCGGCACACGTGTGACCATAACCGACCAAGACAAATAATGCTTACTGAACATCTGTCCTTCACTCGTGTTGAGCCTCCGGCATACAGTGTGTTTTAAGGTGCCCGTCGCCATTACCCTGGAACAAACAAACAGTGGAGTCACTGCCAGTATTGTGAGAAATGCCAACTGGAGCCCCAAAACCCCATTTTTTTTTTTAAATAGCTCTTAATAGAATTCTTGTACCATGGCTGAGGGAACTTGTTATAGGATACTCAATTTAAGAATCTGCAGTTGAAGAGGGATTACTGTATGTGTGTTATATTTATTTATAGTCTCATGACACTCCAGTTCAAAAATATTTTGTAAACAGCTTTTGAGTTTGAAGATGTTTGCTTCTGTGCTCTTACACTAGTAGGAGGCACTTGACTACTTTCCCGCTCTAAACATCCTGTAATTAAGTGCTGTCTAGTTGTATCCTGTTACAGAGAAAATTAAATTTGGAGTTTGAAATGAAAGTGATAAATCAATTGGGCGTGGTTTGGTTTTTATCCATAATAAAGAAATGAACACAAAGCATCGTCAATATAATGTTTTGTTAATTTTATAATTTTAACAGGATACTCTTACATAAATTTATTGCATTCAATAAAAGTTTCTGAAAGCCTGTTCATGTGTAGAACTTTATACAACAATTTTCTTGCAGCTAGTACTTGACTGTTGCGAAATCACTTTTGACTTATAAAATTTGAATGACTGCACTGAACAGGAAGTTATTGGGCCAGAAAGCTAACATTTCGGTTCCGTGCCAAACAAAGAAAATTTCAAGTTGCTTAGGCTTTAATTAAAAATTGATTTCCCTCTAAATTTTGTAATCTTTCTCTCCTGCCCTACAAGATTCACCGAGAAATTCAGATACAGTTCAACTTTTTGTTTTGTATTATAAGGAAATTTAACAGAAATGTATGAAACTATCACAGGTTGTCAACATATTTCAGGTTGTGTGCCAAAAAAATTGTTAAGAAGTTGTGTTGCTTTATTTGTTGAAAACATACATTCAAGTAGGGTACTTGTGTTACCAATCAGCTACTGGTCTGACTCACAAAACACACACATGTACACTGACGCGTGACGCACACTGACGTTTATTTAAACACGTCTTAGTCTCATCTTCATGAGTCACCACGACACGTCAGTCAAGTTAATTTTGCCTTTATGTCAGACGTCATGCTAACCCCCCACGTGTGGTAGAAGCAAGTCAAGCGGCCTAGCTAAGCACCTAAGCTCATGCCGCTGATGTAATCCCGCATGACAGTAACTCCTGCTTTCACCACGGACCGAGAGATGGCACCAGAGAGCGCAGCTCTGCCCACGGGAGGAGGAGCTCACCCCCGCATCATAGAGAGCCCGCTGGCAGGTACAATATATGTCCGTGCACAGCCGCAGAACGGCAGTTCATTCCCGCAGCTCGCTCCACCATCTCATGTGCTGAAGCTNGTGTTGCTTTATTTGTTGAAAACATACATTCAAGTAGGGTACTTGTGTTACCAATCAGCTACTGGTCTGACTCACGAAACACACACATGTACACTGACGCGTGACGCATACTGACGTTTATTTAAACACGTCTTAGTCTCATCTTCATGAGTCACCACGACACGTCAGTAAAGTTAATTTTGCCTTTATGTCAGACATCATGCTAACCCCCAACGTGTGATAGAAGCAAGCCAAGCGGCCTAGCTAAGCACCTAAGCTCACGCCGCTGATGTAATCCCGCATGACAGCAACTCCTGCTTTCACCACGGACCGAGAGATGGCACCAGAGAGCGCAGCTCTGCCCACGGGAGGAGGAGTTCACCCCCGCATCATAGAGAGCCTGCGGGCAGGTGCAATATATGTCCGTGCACAGCCGCAGAACGGCAGTTCATTCCCGCAGCTCGCTCCACCATCTCATGTGCTGAAGCTNGTGTTGCTTTATTTGTTGAAAACATACATTCAAGTAGGGTACTTGTGTTACCAATCAGCTACTGGTCTGACTCACAAAACACACACATGTACACTGACGCGTGACGCACACTGACGTTTATTTAAACACGTCTTAGTCTCATCTTCATGAGTCACCACGACACGTCAGTCAAGTTAATTTTGCCTTTATGTCAGACGTCATGCTAACCCCCCACGTGTGGTAGAAGCAAGTCAAGCGGCCTAGCTAAGCACCTAAGCTCATGCCGCTGATGTAATCCCGCATGACAGTAACTCCTGCTTTCACCACGGACCGAGAGATGGCACCAGAGAGCGCAGCTCTGCCCACGGGAGGAGGAGCTCACCCCCGCATCATAGAGAGCCCGCTGGCAGGTACAATATATGTCCGTGCACAGCCGCAGAACGGCAGTTCATTCCCGCAGCTCGCTCCACCATCTCATGTGCTGAAGCTCTCTGCAGACATCATCAGTCTCCAGTAGGACTAACTGCTACCTACCAGATATCTTCAAGACCTTCACCAGTAACCCCTGAAGAAGTCTTCAGCCCTTGAACACCCACGGCTCTTGTCTAATTTAGACCCAGGTCCCGATCACCTGGTTTATCGCAGTCTACTTCCGTTATAGTCCTTGTTAGTTTGGAGTTAGATCGGGCCACTGTGTCTATTTCGAGTTAGTAGGGGCCACCGTGTCTATTTCCTCNTTGGAGTTAGATCGGGCCACTGTGTCTATTTCGAGTTAGTAGGGGCCACCGTGTCTATTTCCTCACGGGAGTAAACACGTTTTCTATTGAAGCTCCGAGTACTGATTCTAGAGTGACTGTGACTTTTATCCCTTGTAGACATCCACCCACCAGGGAAAAGCAGGAGGCCACATCATTACAACCCAATTGCCGAACCTAGAGTAGGACTGCGGGCTCCCTTAACCGGGCACACATACATCGCGAGCACACCCATTAGATGACCACCTATACTGTGTACCTGGTGTACAGTTCGTTAGAGCCACAACCACTAGGAACTCAATCCACAAGGTGGCTAGTCAACCAGTCCAGCCAATTCACTCCATCCACCACGCTGAACTGTCGCCGAAATGAGTGATAGGCTTGTTTTGGAGGTCTGCCCACCTTTGGACCACACCCATGTTGCTGTTGGACATCCAGGATAAACCCACTGCTCTAGCCACCATGCTGAACTGTCACCAGTTGGAGTAATCGGTAGGACTCTGGGTCGCGTGGCCCCGGGTGGCTTTACACCGTGCTAAGGATCCTCGTCGCCTACTCTTCCTTAGCGTAGCGGACCCTAGTTCCTACCTCTATGCCATACACCCATTGGAGTGGTGTGAAGTGGCAAGCTAGGAAGGTAACTATTGCCTCCGAATCCAACATGGCCTGTAACACAGCCTTAACACCCCTCTGCAGCATAACCCTCCAGGAATGAGCTCAAGCCACCCCACAACTAGCGAGGCCTCACCTCCCTGTCCCCTCACACTCCCTATTTCAGCCACCCTACAAGGCCGTCGGCAAGCCACACCAAGTCCTCATCGACTTCCTTCAGGGAATCCACGTCCCACTGGGTAGAGCAAACCCGTGGTTCTAGGACCAGCAGTCTTCCGTGGACTACCAT
The DNA here is from genome assembly GCA_002778355.1 of Clitarchus hookeri. Taxonomy (NCBI): domain Eukaryota; kingdom Metazoa; phylum Arthropoda; class Insecta; order Phasmatodea; family Phasmatidae; genus Clitarchus; species Clitarchus hookeri. The sequence goes on from NQII01007390.1 coordinate 44,265, forward strand.
CAGCACCACCTCCCGCCCAAGGACTGGGCATGAGTTCCGGCCGGCTCCAGCAGCAACAGCGGCCGAGTCAGGAGGTACCCAGGGTCACACCCAATGCAATCCTGTAGTACAAAGGACAGTTAAGCCCACAGCACACTTTGTGCCATGTCGTCAAGCCACGCACCCTAGCTTATATACCGGCTGGGGTCCAGCGAGTAGCCAATAAAGTCAGCCCAGTCATATCNTCGTCAAGCCACGCACCCTAGCTTATATACCGGCTGGGGTCCAGCGAGTAGCCAATAAAGTCAGCCCAGTCATATCGCCTGTGTCTCTGACCGACACACAAAACCTTGCCCGACCGTGACGTCGTCAGTCACCCAACATCATGTGTCAACACNGCCTGTGTCTCTGACCGACACACAAAACCTTGCCCGACCGTGACGTCGTCAGTCACCCAACATCATGTGTCAACACTAACGTCATAGGAATACAACAAAACACCCCCACTATATTAATATGCTCAACCACAATGTAAATATTTAATTAAACAGTAATATTCCCACGAGAAGACACTGAAATTAGACTTTTCTCTTGTTTAAAGTTACTAAAACCAGGTCTATCCAAAAATTTAAAAAATGTCACCAAAAATCACAGATTTTTGTTTCAAGTGTTTGGTATAATCCTGTAGAATATGTGGAGGTGTGCAACATCATTATGGTTTAGGTTCCCTGAGGGTTCATATTACATATGTATGAATTCCCCAGAAAAGAGTGGGATTTAGATTAATTAAAAAGAAAAATCTATAGTTTTGCTGATCAGTAATCCATGTAACAAAATTTAATGTAATATGTGGGTAGCAATTTTGGTTATTTCCATTTGAAGTAATTAGTAACAGCGTGTTTTGCAGTAGTTCCAAACCTTTGTCCAGNGGTAGCAATTTTGGTTATTTCCATTTGAAGTAATTAGTAACAGCGTGTTTTGCAGTAGTTCCAAACCTTTGTCCAATCAGTGTTCCTTCTTAAATACTTGTGTAATTTTTCCAATAAGATAGTGGTTCAGTTCCGACTTCAGATGTGTGTACAGCCAACATTCATACCATACACATGTGTGGTCTTGAAGAGGTGGAAGTTGGAAGTTAAAAATATTATTTCTGGTAAGCATAACTGCTTTGTGCATGCAAAAAATTTTATTCTGACCACTATTAAACTCAAAGAATTACAGAAGTATAGAGACAACTCACAGCAACTAGCAAATTATGTCAGGTTACAACAGAATTCCAAACTAAATTTTTGCTATTGTGAGGGGGAACTAAGTTTCTCCCCATCCTCATCCTTCCTTTTTTCCAGTATGGGTGGTGATGGTATGACATTTCATTGGACCTCTTTTCTGTCGACATACTCTGCAGGACTCAAGTCAATGGCAAACACTCGAGTCAATGGCCGAGAGTGTAACAGGAGAATGAGTTGGGTCCAGGGCACCAGTTAGTGAATAAATTACCCCTGCTCGAGTTTGTACAGGACTGTCAAGTCTAGCATAGTGTCATGTTGTAATTCATAATGTCAGGGTGCTCTGTTTAAACTGTAANTCATGTTGTAATTCATAATGTCAGGGTGCTCTGTTTAAACTGTAAAAGATGTGTAATGCTTTACCAAGGTGTGATGGCCAGTAAGCCAGCAGTAGCCCTCAGGATGGATGGAACTGTAAAAAAATGTTGGCTGATGTGATTTTTTCATTTGTTCAGTGGATTATTGTAACAACACAAATGTGCTTCCATTTTCAAGCATCTGCCACNCTGATGTGATTTTTTCATTTGTTCAGTGGATTATTGTAACAACACAAATGTGCTTCCATTTTCAAGCATCTGCCACCCTTGTACCTTTGCCAACATATTTTTTCATCATGAGTATAACAGTCACTGGTTGACAATAAAGTTCAGTTACATTCTGTATAAGTTACAGTAGCCGTAATTTACCTTGTACTGTCTGTAGGTTTATTTGAGTGAATTGTTTTGTGCATGTTGATTCGGTCAGTTCAACATAGATTTATTCATTGCAGGTCGTTTAATGGTTGGTTTACGTTGGTGGAATTACGTTGATGATGACGGGAAGTCTCACTGGGTTTTTGAAGCCAGAAAGGTTTGAAATGCATGTCTGGTTAAATTTTTAATATGTGTATTTATGCTGACATATGAAATTTGAAATGCATGTGGTAACACAAAAGTCCAGTGCTCTAAAAATGATAATGTTGATTATTAGGGATGTATAATTATATATAGCAATAATGTGAAATTTTTGTAACTAGTATGCATATTAAAAGTTACGCTGCTAGACAATGAAATCAGCGCACCATGAAGAAACCACGAGACGAACACAAAACAATGTAAATAGCAAGAGTACGGGTTGGTATGCACATGATCCCATGTTTGTGTGTTTACATTTGACCGCACACCCGGCAGTGGCGCTGCAAGCACCGACCAGCAGTCGTAGACACTGGCATGTAGTCGAAGTTTCATTAATTCGAGAAACACCAAACGATACCAAGCAAGTGTACAGAGTGAAGAAGAATGCTGGGAATCTGCCAAAGCCATCGCTTTACACAATTGACGAACTTGGCGATAGGACTCGTAATCGGGCTGAAAACCGCANTGAAGAAGAATGCTGGGAATCTGCCAAAGCCATCGCTTTACACAATTGACGAACTTGGCGATAGGACTCGTAATCGGGCTGAAAACCGCAGCCATATAACCAACCATGTGAATCGTTCGGACCATACTGTCCGAAGTTGTTGGAAGCAGTAGATACATGAAGGCACTAACACATGGAGGACTGGCTCAGGGATGAAGTCAAATACCAGTTGAGAGACTCGATGGATCATGCGCCAGATGCTGATGGTACTAGTGGTGACAGAGTCCACAATACTGGATGGTGTTGGAGTCCGTCTGTGCCCACANTGAAGAAGAATGCTGGGAATCTGCCAAAGCCATCGCTTTACACAATTGACGAACTTGGCGATAGGACTCGTAATCAGGCTGAAAACCGCAGCCATATAACCAACCATGTGGATCGTTCGGACCATACTGTCCGAAGTTGTTGGAAGCAGTAGATACATGAAGGCACTAACACATGGAGGACTGGCTCAGGGATGAAGTCAAATACCAGTTGAGAGACTCGATGGATCGTGCGCCAGATGCTGATGGTACTAGTGGTGACAGAGTCCACAATACTGGATGGTGTTGGAGTCCGTCTGTGCCCACAAACTATTTCCTTATACCTTGCGGAGCTGAATCTGCGATTCCAGCATCCACTATGGGTGCTGCCATTAACTCTGGAATAGTGGCAGCTCTGTTTGCAATGGTACCAGGAACAACATGGAATGCCACAGACTGGTGATGTATAGTGTTAAGTGATGAGTTATACTTCATAATGGGGACTGATGACTATCGTGCCCAGGTGTAGACGGCCCCTTGTAAATGCCCTAATCCCAATCTTGCTATCAAGCTGCACACTTCCCCCTTGGCAGGCATTATGGTCTAGGGAACCATTGTCTATGATAGTCTATCCAGCGGTAAGTGGAAGAAATTTTACACCCCCATCTACTCCATTTCTGATTGGGATTCCAGGTGCGATATTCCAGCAGGATAACATCCGACAACACACAGCACGGGTCACCCAGGACTGCCTCTGTCATATCCAAACACTACCATGCTCCGCCCATTCCTTTGACATGTCCCCAATTGAGTATGTGGGGGACCAATTGAAATGCAGGCTGCCATTATGCCACAGTATACGGAATCTGGAACATACTGTCTATAAATTGTGGGCTCATCTGCCTCAGGATAACATCCAGCATCTGCTGGACTTCATGCCAGACTATATTGCAGCGAGTTACTCAATGCAAGGGGTGCAATGCATTAGTGAAGATTACTGAACGGCGTACCACAAATCCATATGTAATTGTCCTGCTGCCAGGTTTTTGTGATCATGTGTATTACTCACCTGTGTCACTACTTTTATAAAGTTTCGGTATCGTCCAATGCATTCTTCAGTGTGCGCTATTTCTGTTGTCTAGCAGTGTATTTGTTGGACAAAAAATTTTTAAGTGTAGAAATTGCCAGTAATACAAAAAATTTATCATTATTTTATTACATTTCACATTGTTGCTATTATAATTAGTTCTTCTTGTAATAAAGGTGAAGATAGTGCAGAATATACAAACTAATTTTTATGGTTTTTTTCTTTGCTTGTAAACATCAGACTAACAATGAGTTTATCCATTCTTATTGCAAGCAAGGCTTTAAATATTTTGTGTGGAAATAATTTCAATAATACTCTCAACTTTTGCTGTGTATTTTGATAAAGTTACATTTAATATGCTTGTTGGGAAATTAATTTTTATTGCTTTTTNCTCTCAACTTTTGCTGTGTATTTTGATAAAGTTACATTTAATATGCTTGTTGGGAAATTAATTTTTATTGCTTTTTAGTACTAATCAAACTCATAAAATTTGCCATACCAACAGGAAAATGCTTTTGCAAAAGTTTTCATAATTTTTTGTGCATTAAAAAAAATATAAAGCTTAAGTAAGTCACAGTATTATGTGTCCGCATATTCATGCTTTGATTAACCAGTTTTTATCTTTTATGTCATGCTGTAATCTGAAAATTTTTATGGGGTGTATTCTTTAAGTCCAGGAATAACAAATCTAACATTCTAGGTTGCCACAGCCCTTATAAATAATTGGTTTCTTCACGTATGCAAAGCACCTCCAATAGTTTGACATTAAATAGCCCTATGGAAGCCATTTTAAGATGAAAAATAAGAAATCCTAATTTTAGTGATTACGTTAAATGCAAAGGTTACACCTACAATAAAACATTATATTGGTAAAACTGTACTATTTTGACTGCACAATAGTCTTCTTCTGGAGCTATGTAATAATTATTAAGAACAAAACTAAAACAGAAGGTATAAGCAAAACAGAAAGGATACTACGAATGTGTGAGGGTATATGGTGTATATAGGCTGTTCACGATAAACTGAGTATTTTTGATAGCCTTGCTGAAACTTTACTTGCATGCACAATGTATTTACTTCCACCATACATAAAATTAATGTTGCCATAGGCCTGATTTCTTTAGTCATGCGTCGGTGAGGTGGAACTGTAAAATTATTAGAAAAGTAAAGTTTTACTNTGCCATAGGCCTGATTTCTTTAGTCATGCGTCGGTGAGGTGGAACTGTAAAATTATTAGAAAAGTAAAGTTTTACTAATTTAATCATTCTTACACTTACATGCATTAAAAAAACAGCACGTAAAATAAACCATTTCAGTATTCACTAGATATTTACCTAACACTTTAAATTTAATGTTNCATTAAAAAAACAGCACGTAAAATAAACCATTTCAGTATTCACTAGATATTTACCTAACACTTTAAATTTAATGTTAAAGAAGGGAACTACTTTCCCTCCGTTGTTGGCAACACTACTAGGCACATGCCAGTCAGTGTGCCGTCAAAGTACACTCAGTAAGGGATAGTGACATTTTTAAAAAGGTCTATTTCTAAAGTACTTAATTACAGTGAACAACCAACTACAACACTGATTTCATAGGAAATTTAAGTTATTTTTTGGAGAGGCAGGATGTGTGTAAACATTCTACGGAAAGCTTTTGGAAAGTAATTGATTGGTATCTAATGTATAATGTGTTTTAAATACTTTATATCTCAGTACTGGACACATTAGAAAACAGTTTTTATTATTGAACTATGCAACACTTGTCGAACTACATGTATTGCGAACATTTGCGTATGTTANATTAGAAAACAGTTTTTATTATTGAACTATGCAACACTTGTCGAACTACATGTATTGCGAACATTTGCGTATGTTGTAAATCAATTTAGAAATTTCTGTAATTTCACTACCGTGTATTTACAACTGAATCAGAAAAATGTATAATAAATAAAAGTAAGAAGTTCTAATTCCATTCATGTTTTCACACANATTAGAAAACAGTTTTTATTATTGAACTATGCAACACTTGTCGAACTACATGTATTGCGAACATTTGCGTATGTTATAAATCAATTTAGAAATTTCTGTAATTTCACTACCATGTATTTACAACTGAATCAGAAAAATGTATAATAAATAAAAGTAAGAAGTTCTAATTCCATTCATGTTTTCACACANTGTATTTACAACTGAATCAGAAAAATGTATAATAAATAAAAGTAAGAAGTTCTAATTCCATTCATGTTTTCACACAACTTATCTAAAAATGCACTTGTGAAAATGGTTTCCGAATTTTGTCATGTTGAATAAGCAAAGTGTATGGGAATATATCACATTTATCAATGTCATTTTTGCATTTAAATTTTCAATTTTTTTAAATAATCATTATTTTGGGGTTATAAACAAAACTTATTTAACAGAATTATTCGCTGACATGACCTTTTGCAGTCGAAGTAGTGGTCATGATCGATTGTTGTAGTGGAGTGGAGAGCTGAGAGATTTGGGCAGTTCTTAACATCAAAATCTTGAGAGCTGATGATGGTGAAGGGAGGTGAGTATGGAGAGCAGCGCCCAAATGCAAGGGCGGGGGAAACAGGAGATCCCAGAGAAAACCAGTCGACCAGCGGCATCGTTTGGCACAATTCCCGCATGCAAAAATCCAGGAGTGACCCCACTGTAAATCAAACCCAGTTCACCTTGATGGAAGGCAGTGGATTGACCACTACGCCACTGCGGCCCCATGATTGTTGTACATACCTCATATGTGTCTGTGAAAAATCACAAATTTTCTCCATAACTTTTCTTTATGGTAGATAACCTTTCTGTGCATGTGGTGTCCCAGGTTACCATGATTTTTGTGGGAATTAATGAACTTGAACTTTTTTTTTAAATGTTACATGTTATATGTGTTTATGTATCTGTTTTTATTATTTAAATTTTTTGAAGTATGCTAGTTGTTTTTAAGTAATTTACTTTTGTAATATTGACGATTCCTAAGGAATAATTGCAGTTCTTGTGTAATAGTATCACCAGAACAAAATTGTGTCTTCTGGATTGGTGTACTATGTATAAACCACGTAGATGTGCAGANTGTGTAATAGTATCACCAGAACAAAATTGTGTCTTCTGGATTGGTGTACTATGTATAAACCACGTAGATGTGCAGAAACATAGCCTGTTCACTTAAACTCTACCTCTTATGAGTGACTTTTACTATCTCAGAAGACAATTTCCAACTTTATTGCTTTACCCTTGCTGCTACCAGTTGCACTACTTGTAACTTCACGCATGCTGTAACTGCAGGGCAGTAGACAGGACAGGAAGTTGCAAGTAGTTGTGGTATTTGTGAAGGTACATTTAGATTTATTTTAGTTACATGCTCATGTATGCTTTTCTTGTGTGTACAGGTTCTACCAAAAGTATGACAGCCAATTAAATGCGTGAAACTTTTAACTTAAAGACACATGGTAATACACAATCACGTCAAATCAGTCCAGATCACTCTCAGATCACTTTGCGAAGGTTCCTAATAGTCTACACAATTATACCCTCTTCACCGTGCTCTTTGCAAGTGCTTCACTCTCTTGCACCTTGATATTGTTCCAAGGTGAAGATATTTCCTCACGAAGTTCACTGCGGTTTGTGGGCCTGCAGGCAGCTACCCTTGTGCCAATGATGCTCCAGAGGTTCTCTATGGGGTTAAGGCCTGGACTTCTGCTTTGCTTGGCCGCTCTAACGATGGTACTTTGTTGTCTTCAAACCACTGCATAGTTGCACGAGATTTGTGGCAATGCGCATCATCCTGTTTATACATGAAGTAACGGCCATGGAGCTTTCCTGTACAAGGGGTTATATTGTCTTGCATGGTTGATACATACTCTTTAGAGTACTTGGGACCGTTAACAAACCGTAATATTCTGGTGCCATTTGCAGACATTCAGTCCCTTATCATAACTGAATCACCGCCACCCTGAACTGCTGGTGACAAACATTCCGGAAGAAATATCTCGGTTGTTGTTCGCCTTACACAAACTATCTGGTTAGGAAAGAGCTGGAATCATGACTCGACACTAAATAGTACCTTACCCCCATCTTTCAAGTCTAGTTCTTCTTGGTTTGGCACTAAAGTCTTCTGTTTTTGCGTGAAATCGCCATCAGGAGGTTTTTTTTATTGCTGCACATGAATTAAAACCTGCATTACACAGTCGATGGGAACATGTCATAAGTGACACTGATTTACTAATCTTTTCCTGAAATGTCCTTTGAATTGTAGGAATGGAAGCCCTCCGATTTTATTTGGAAATACCTGCTATTGTTCTGTCCTCTCTGGGTGTTGTATTCTTCAGCCTACCGCTCCGCGGCAAGGCAGCAACAGTGACGCTCTTCATATGTTTGTTTATTATTTTCTCAATACACGTTTTACTTATACCTAACTTGCTTGCAATAACTGTATATGACATGCTACACTTACGCATGCCAATTACTTGCCACTTGGTTTCTTCTTTCACACCTTTTCTTCCCATAGTCACGTAACAATAACTTTCTTATATTACATTATTAGTGCATGCTATGAAAGCCTTGACACAACTGAAAAACAGCAAGACATAAAATTTTTTACAAACCAGCATAGTGCTGCCATCTGTTGTAGCACTTCCAAACTACAACTTGACATCACTCCGTCCTCGGCGACTCATTTGGTTTTCCAGTTGACTATTGCAGCAAATTGCCAGTTTTGTGACATGTTTTAAAAAAAATTTAATGTGATTAATGTTGTGATAATTTCTCGTATAATAAAGTTTGACTGCTATATAGTGATTGTAAATATTCCTTCGGTGTTTACGTTCCTCCCCATAGAAAATTATGAACATTTTTCATTGATTGTACTTTTCACATCACCGCAAATATTACAAATTGCAAAAATCCTCTTTTATTTTGAAAAACTAAAAAAAGCAATAAGTTGTGAACAGATGGTGATGTTTTAACCATTTTTGTTTTAAAATGTATCTCGGAACAATTATAAAAACAGTAGCACAATTGTCATTACTANACACAATTTTCATTACTAATCCATTTGCACACAATTAATTATAAGGACAAGACGTATGTTAATTAAATGTAGTAGTGTCCTTAAACTTTTGGTAGGACCTGTATGTACAGTGTTGTGTGTTAGCTTCCAGATTTGTGTGTGGATTTGTGTATGCCTGCATGTGTGCACACATGTGCAGGCACACATGCACCTTTATGTAAACTTATTTCTCTATTTCTTCTTTCCTCAAATTTAAAACAATTTCTGTCAGTTGTGAAGCTACCTAAGGTTTCTTTTTTGAAATTAATGCAAGCCATTATCATTGTCAATCATAAGTGATCTTATTCATCATCATCATCATCTTCATGAAATGCTCGTCGTCCTCATCAATCTGCATAATCAATCATCATTCTCATCAATCTGCATAATCAATCATCATTCTCATCAATCTGCATAATCAATCATCAATCTGCATAATAAATCATCATTCTCATCAATCTGCATAATCAATCATCATTCTCATCAATCTGCATAATCAATCATCATTCTTATCAATCTGCATAATCAATCATCATTCTCATCAAGCGTAATCCATCACCATAGTCATTGTAATAGTTTTCATTATAGTTATTATCACCATTAGTCATCAGTTATCTACAGTAACCATCAATCAACTATTATCATCACTGTGGTCATTGACCTCAAACAACAAAGAATACTGTATTCAAAATGTCCTAGAAGACTGGCTGAAAAAGGATGAATTTCTTTAAATGCTATGTATTACAAATTTTATGTCAATATGTGTTTAAATATGCATTTTTGTTAACTACGTAGAGCATTAAAAAAAATAAAAACACAAACTTTGAATTCTTAAATTTTTCAAATGAAATTGAACCAAAAATAAACCNTAGAGCATTAAAAAAAATAAAAACACAAACTTTGAATTCTTAAATTTTTCAAATGAAATTGAACCAAAAATAAACCATAAAATCTGGTCGCCAACTATGACAAATAAAAGGCCCAAAATAGAAACTATATTTAATTTGGTAGCTCCATGGATAGTGAACCTGTTTAACTTGTAATAAATGTGTGTTCCTTCTTCCACGTCAACAAAGAACCCTAAAGTAGTCAACTAAGAGATAAATGTGTTTACGTGTGATAATTTATCATTGTTTTGTGTCATCTCTCCCATGTAGTAGTAGACTAGTTTTTTTAGCATGTGCAAGCAAGAATTATGTAATTTTATTTGTCAGCAGTCCAGTTTCAAAAATCGCTGCTGCAGTGTGATACTGCTATTTGTGTAATTGTTTGTCAAGTTATTTCATGTGACCCCTTCTCCCAGGGCAACCTCCAGAACAGAGTGAATGCGTATGAAGCACAGATCTTCTGGCTGGCTTTAATTCTTTGTCCATTGATGTGGTCCATTTTGTTCCTGATTGCTCTCTTTGGGTTCAAGTTCAAATGGCTGGTATGTATGCATTTATTATTGCTAATATTTTGCAGTATTAAGGTTCCCTTACACCAGAGCGGTGGGAGTGGCAATAGAAGGCTACCAATGTAATCAAACAGATGTGTTCAGGCCGGCAGCGAACGTGCAACCATGGCCTGTGCAGCATCCACTCAGCTGTGGTGGCCTGAACGCTGCAGGTTGAGTTTGCCCACAGGCCGCATCACTTGTGTTAAAGCACACTGAATTGTGTAGTGTAATGACATAACATGATATGATTTGTCGCATCCTGAGCACCTACAAGAAAGCTGGNAGCACACTGAATTGTGTAGTGTAATGACATAACATGATATGATTTGTCGCATCCTGAGCACCTACAAGAAAGCTGGAGTGTGGCAGATGGTAAAAAACCAGTAAATACAGAATTAATTTTTCAGATATTCGTAACCTAGTTTATTGCTCATCATCTATTAATTCTATAAGAATAATTCTTCCTCTTCTAGGTGCAATTGGTCCATTTCTCATATGCTCTGAACAGGGAAATAGTTTTCTCCCTAGATTGCCACTGCCATCGTTCTGGTGTGTGGGAACCTTTACAATGTGTGATAACTGTTTTCAGATTTAGTGCAGAAAACAATTGCATTGAAAAAATTTTACTGTGTAACTTTAGTTTGCATGTATCAACTATACTGAATTAGTTGATATACAAAGCTTATCCTCAACTAAAAAGAATGCTGCTATTTCTGCACCAATGTTAAACCTGTTGTGTTATTGGCATTGCCCTGCCATTGTCCAATAGCTGCATCTTGCAAAAGAGAGAGAAAATTCATAAATGAAAATTGGTAGCTGTGACACATGCATCTGCAATACCAATGTGTGTTCCTTCAGAGCTACCTCTCTCCACTCACATGCAACACTAAAAAGACAGAGCTGCCAGTTTCTCATCACATTGCACGTATGCACAGGGCAGTTTAATCCACAACATTCCATTGCCCAGCTAGCTACTACGTGTCCCCTGCCATTGACAATCATGCATCTCCTGTGTGTGCAGAAAAGTGCATGGAAATGATCCACACTAACTCCTGTTTCCCTCCACCCAGCTCGTGCTAGCATCCAGTATACGTGAGGTGCAACATGCAGCACCCCTATCCTTGGGGTCAGTTCTTGTCAGTTTCTGATCAAACAACCACCTAGCAACTAACTTCATTATGCCCAACAGCCTTCATCAGCTCTTGCTAGGTAATGGTGTGAAGAGTCTCTGCGACACTCTAATTCGACTACTGCTAGTCAAGTAGACAAGTCAGTTCCTGCTAGTAGAAGAGTTTCATCTGCTGCCCCCTCTTATTTTCACTTCACAGTCATGGACAGTCAACTATTTCTCTCCAATACTCGTGCATTATTCAAAGCCCCCAGCTCTCTCCTATAATGGCAGAGCAGAAAGTTACTGCATACAAGTAGGAAGTTTCCCTCTTTCACTTATGCAGATACAGGCTTGGGGTTTATTTTTACATGCAGCAATCCACCTAAAAGGATACAGATCAGGAAAAGATGAAACCACACATTGTAGTCTAACCTATGATGTGGAGGAGGAGGAGAAGAAGCTCTACCTCTATCTGATGCATCTAATTTCTGCAATGCTTCATTTATTTTCTCACATATTCTTGGTTGTCACTCACTNCTCTACCTCTATCTGATGCATCTAATTTCTGCAATGCTTCATTTATTTTCTCACATATTCTTGGTTGTCACTCACTGTTATTCAACCCTCCACTCGACTCGCTCTTTGACCATGCTTGTAGACCAGGGATGGAAAATGGAGCCAGCATACACCATTATTATTCCATAGAACTCAAACCATGGATCTAAACTCATAGACTGGCCTCTCTGTGTCTATATCTCCAGAGGTGGAACCGGATTTAGGTAGCAGTGCTTCTCAATCACTGTGTGAATCTATCCCACCAGGGCAGACTCATGCCATCAATCTCCAAGGCAGTGAAGGGACTCTACCAGACACAGACCAAGGCTAACTGAAGTGAACTTGCCAACCTTTGTTATCTTAATCCACCTGAAGAGGACAGGGGTCTTGTACGAGTGCCACACCCTTGGCAAACCACACAGTAAAGTGTCCATTCCCGCTTAACCTTGCATAGTGGGCTCCTTCGTGACTGAAAATGTCCGGAGAGCTGCCTGGGGGTTTGTGCTTGCCGGTCCTGGACTCTGCTGTATAATAGGAGGAAACATGCTTCTTGGCACAGTGCACTAACATTGTCACGTGACTCCATCACTGCATAGCTGATACTGCTTTCACATTTCTCGGTAAATGCTTTACAACATGTGGGTATGAGAGAACTGCTGTAGGCATAGTGGCCAGGGAGTCATCAAGGTATACTCATGCCTCTGTGAGCAAGCACAGGTGGAGAGGGCCTGCCTTATAGCACTGGCACCAGCCTAGGAGCCTGGCAGCATTGCCCAAATCCACTGCACTGGACTTATACCCTTGGCAGGAGTTTTCTTCACATCCCAGCATCAGCAATGCCCTTACCACGCATGTCACTGAAGGCGAAGCGCATAGACAAGACTCCTGTCTACACCACCTACTCCAAGAGCATCACAAAGAGGTTGAACTTCAGAGAAACCAGCCGGCCTATTCCACTGGCTCTTACAGCATTAGCACCAGTGCATTCTGCCATTAGGGGTGCCATTACTCAGTCAGACTCCGCCCTAGGCACCCAGCCAATAATTGAACTGCTGACTTCAGAGTCAGTCATAAATGAGGATAACTAAGGTACAGTCATATTCATTCCCCCATCTCCCCACCAGTACCAAATATGTGGTCGGTGTGAAGCAGGAAGAGGTCCCAGCAATTGCATTGGCCTTGTCCCACCCAGAACTCGACACAGCATCTAGTGACAATGAAGTAACTGTTCAGGCAATGTCAAATGACTGACGAATAACGCAAAATTCTGTAACTAGCTGGGTGCTGTTTCTGCAGGATGTCTATTTCCAACCTGATTACATGTTTGAANTCGACACAGCATCTAGTGACAATGAAGTAACTGTTCAGGCAATGTCAAATGACTGACGAATAACGCAAAATTCTGTAACTAGCTGGGTGCTGTTTCTGCAGGATGTCTATTTCCAACCTGATTACATGTTTGAAATCTGAGAAGACACTTGCAAAATCAAAGTGATACTGAAAAGAAAAGGGCACTTTAAAAATNTGATTACATGTTTGAAATCTGAGAAGACACTTGCAAAATCAAAGTGATACTGAAAAGAAAAGGGCACTTTAAAAATAAGTCTGATCTACATGTGAAATAAATCTCTTATGAATTTAATTGTCGGTTGCACTACTGATTTCAGCACATTAGTTATGCGTATAATTTATAAAACCTTTTTTGTGAGTATTTGTGTTATAACTACTGATGTTCACGAGGCAAATTTCAGTACTGGGGAAAAGCATATAGCATAATGCTTTTCTACTGCTGAGTTCAACCATATAGTATATTTATCTTTTATGATACAATTATATAATCCACATTTTTTTCAGCTCCTGATTTGCATTGCCATGATACTGAATGGAGCCAACCTGTATGGGTACCTAAAGTGTAAAGTTGGACATGGAGTAAAGATCAGCAGTTCCATCTCCAACCTTACATCAAATTTCTTCAGGCGGCAGTTATTAGACAATGTAAGTTATGTTTTATGACATTGAAGTAATGTTATTTATGTATATATGGAAAGCTAGTTTTTTTAACATTTATTGTATCAAAGTAGTTAGCCATGATGGTAGCCATGGTAATTGAATACCTGGAAGCAATGGTGGAGCCAGCCCCTGTTATGGGGAAATATAGCTGATTGTAAAAGTGCAGTATTTCTATCATGAAGGCACACATGGCACAAAATGGTTTTCCATAATACGAACCATTTTATAATGCTTAACCTGAATCTGACTGTATTGATAACTGTAGTGGTCTAATTCACAGAATTTGTGTGTGCATCTGCATGTGCGCACGTGTGTGCACGCGCACATGTGTCTGTCTCTCCCCTGTGTGTGTGTGTATGTGCAAGTGTCCCCCCTGCCTTTCCTTGCCAACCCTAACTCCCACTCCTTCACCTCTCCTCACTCCTGTGTCCTCTTCCTCTCCTTCACCCTTTCACTTACTCCTTCGTACTCTTCCCCTTTCTCTTTATCCTCCCTCTTCCTCACCTTTCCTCCTTACTCCGTATCCCCTATCTCATTGGGGTTGCAGTGGTGTAGTGGTATGACTGCTCACCTCCCACCAAGGCATCCAAAGTTTGATTCCTGGTGGTGGCGCTCCCGGATATCCGCACGTGGGAACCGTCCCGGATGATGCTGCTGGTCGACTGATTTTCTCTGGGATCTCATGTTTCTTCTGCCCTTGCATTCTGGCGCTGCTCCTGACTCACCTCTCTTCAACCTCATCAGCTCTCAAAGACCTCGATATTAAAAGCTGCCCAAATCTCTCCACTCCACCCTGAATTGTGCCATTATTATTAACAAAAACTGCTACAATTTGTTACGTAAATAAATTACATGTAAATTACGTGCTGGAAAACAGTGGCGCAATTCTTTATAACTGCAGATTACCATCAGACTAAATAAATATTGTTTATATAAGTAAAAGTTAATCAGAGGAACTTTTCTATAATTTCTACCATAAGGAGTTTAATTAAATAAAAGAATGTATTTTCAGCAGATTCGTAACCGTTGTATTTTCCATTAAATTAAAAAAAAACTCTATTGCAACATGGAAACATGACTGCATCTCTTATAGATCAAATCATTATTTACATCAATACATTTTGCACAAAAATATTTTAAGTTTGTTAAATTGAGATTTTAAAAAAATTTATTTGGAATTTGCAATTAAAAACAACGTAAACCGGGCCCCTCACATGATTTCCTCATTGGTGAAAATAAACAGTATCTTAGTATTCCGTATGTCACCTTATTAAATACCATATTCTATTTGTCAAATTTATATGAAATCATGTCATTTAATCTTGAGTTTAAAAAAAAGTGTCTGTCAACAACTTATTAAAAAAAAATAATTATTCCAAACTGACAAAAAAAAATTTTTTATGTCAATATTTGATTGTTGTGCCATGTCAGAAAAGCCAGACACCAACATGAGCCACGCTTGTCGGTGAGCTGCATATAGTAACTATGCACTGCCGTCCCTCATGCTTGAGAAGACGGGAAGGCAAAATTTGGTAATTCCACACCAATAAGCGGAATGAGATGTGAAGCCATGGAAAGACTGGAACTGCTACAGGAACTTGAACCACATCTAAATCCGGAAAACCATCCAGAGAGAAAAATACCCTCCATAAAGGAGTGTTCAAACGAAGCTACTTGAGGGTGTGCTTTCCTGCACACTCCCATTCACCAAAATTAAATTTTAAAAAAACAAGTCTGCTACGCTGCGCTAAGCTACATTTCCAAATAACTATGCTACTTCTCCTACATCCAACCTCCACCTCCTACATCCACCCTCCATTTCCTACATCCGCCCTCCACGTCCTAAATCCATCCTCCACATCCTAAATCCACCCTCCACATCTTAGATCCACCCTNTGATTACATGTTTGAAATCTGAGAAGACACTTGCAAAATCAAAGTGATACTGAAAAGAAAAGGGCACTTTAAAAAATAAGTCTGATCTACATGTGAAATAAACCTGTTATGAATTTAATTGTCGGTTGCACTACTGATTTCAGCACATTAGTTATGCGTATAATTTATAAAACCTTTTTTGTGAGTATTTGTGTTATAACTACTGATGTTCACGAGGCAAATTTCAGTACTGGGGAAAAGCATATAGCATAATGCTTTTCTACTGCTGAGTTCAACCATATAGTATATTTATCTTTTATGATACAATTATATAATCCATATTTTTTTCAGCTCCTGATTTGCATTGCCATGATACTGAATGGAGCCAACCTGTATGGGTACCTAAAGTGTAAAGTTGGACATGGAGTAAAGATCAGCAGTTCCATCTCCAACCTTACATCAAATTTCTTCAGGCGGCAGTTATTAGACAATGTAAGTTATGTTTTATGACATTGAAGTAATATTATTTATGTATATATGGAAAACTAGTTTTTTTTAACATTTATTGTATCAAAGTAGTTAGCCATGATGGTAACCATGGTAATTGAATACCTGGAAGCAATGGTGGAGCCAGCCCCTGTTATGGGGAAATATGGCTGATTGTAAAAGTGCAGTATTTCTATCATGAAGGCACACATGGCACAAAATGGTTTTCCATAATACCTACCATTTTATAATGCTTAAACTGAATCTGACTGTATTGATAACTGTAGTGGTCTAATTCACAGAATTTGTGTGTGCATCTGCATGTGCGCACGTGTATGCATGCGCACATGTCTCTGTCTCTCCCCTGTATGTGTGTGTATGAGCAAGTGTCCCCCCTGCCTTTCCTTGCCATCCCTAACTCCCACTCCTTCACCTCTCCTCACTCCTGTGTCCTCTTCCTCTCCTTCACCCTTTCACTTACTCCTTCATACTCTTCCCCTTTCTCTTTATCCTCCCTCTACCTCACCTTTACTCCTTACTCTATATCCCCTATCTCATTGGGGTTGCAGTGGTGTAGTGGTATGACTGCTCACCTCCCACCAAGGCATCCAAAGTTTGATTCCTGGTGGTGGCGCTCCCAGATATCCGCACGTGGGAACCGTCCCAGATGATGCCGCTGGTCGACTGATTTTCTCTGGGATCTCATGTTTCTTCTGCCCTTGCATTCCGGCGCTGCTCCTGACTCAACCTGTCCACTCCACTCTGAATTGTGCCATTATTATTAACAAAAACTGCTACAATTTGTTACGTAAATAAATTACGTGTAAATTGCGTGCTGGAAAACAGTGGCACAATTCTTTATAACTGCAGATTACCATCAGACTAAATAAAAATTGTTTATGTAAGTAAAAGTTAATCAGAGGAACTTTTCTACAATTTCTACCACAAGGAGTTTAATTAAATAAAAGAGTGTATTTTCAGCAGATTCATAACCATTGTATTTTCCATTAAATTAAAAAAAATACTGTATTGCAACATGGAAACATGACTGCATCTCTTATAGATCAAATCATTATTTACATCAATACATTTTGCACAAAAATATTTTAAGTTTGTTAAATTAAGATTTAAAAAAAAAAATTTTTTTTAATTTGCAATTAAAAACAACGTAAACCCGCCCCCTCACATGATTTCCTCATTGATAAAAATAAACAGTATCTTAGTATTCCGTAGGTCACCATATTAAATACCATATTCCATTTGTCAAATTTATATGAAATCATGTAATTTAATCTTGAGTCGAGTCCGTCGTGTGACTTATTAAAAAAAAAAATTATTCCAAACAGACCAAAAAAATTTTTTTTTAATGTTAATATCTTATTGTTGTGCCATGTCAGAGAAAAGTCAGACACCAACATGAGTCATGCTTGTCGGTGAGCTGCATGTAGTAACGATGCACCGCCATCCCCCATACTTGAGAAGACAGGAAGGCGAAATTAGGTAATTCCACACCAATAAGCGGAATGAGATATAAAGCCATGGAAAGACTGGAAGGAAAACCATCCAGAGAGAAAAAAAAACCCTCCTTAAAGGAGTGTTCAAACGACACTACTTGAGGGTGTGCTTTCCTGCAGACTCCTGGTCACCAAAATTAAATAAAAAAACACTAGTCTGCTACGCTGCGCTAAGCTACATTTCCAAATAGCTATGCTAGCTCTCCTACATCCACCCTCCACATCCTAAATCCACCCTCTGCCTCCTAAATCCACCCTCCCCATCCTAAATCCATTCTCCGCCTCCTACTTCCACTCTATGCCTCCGACTTCCACCCTCCACCTCCTACACCCACCCTCCACCTCCTACACCCACCCTCCACCTCCTACACCCANCTTGAGAAAATCCCTTTAATTCGTAAAAAAAAACCAATGCATTCCGGTCCCCTCGATAATACGTATTTATTTTGGTACTCGAGCTCAATTAAAAGTATTATAATTCTTATTTCCAACTTAAAAATCTCGTTAACTCGTAATGTTCGTAACCCTAGACTGTACACCAGCTCTAGATTTATGCAATTCGGGCGGGGTAAAAAAGACCGGAAGGGTACTGAGGGACGTAGGAGTGTTTGAAGGGCAGGTAATGACGCCGAGTAGGCTGTGGGGCGATGTGTCTGTGATTCCCAGAACTAAGAGGCGCCTTGCTGTCCGGTCTACGGTTATGAGAG
>NQII01007390.1:63114-92468 GCA_002778355.1 Clitarchus hookeri
AAATTGACGTGTCCAAACGTTATAACGTTCCTCCTTCCACAATAACATCAATTCTGAAGAACAAGGACAAAATCGCCTCCCAGACATTGGACTGCAAAGTAAAGCGCTTTAAGACTGGTGAGTATCCACAACTAGAAGATAATTTAAAAAAGTGGTTTGCGCAAGCACAGAATTCGAATGTACGATTTGGAGGAAACATTTTAAGAGAAAAAGTAAACGTTTTCGCAGAAAAAATGGGAATTAAAGTATTTCGTGCGAGTGATGGTTGGTTTGATAGGTTTAAAAAAAGGCACAGCATAAAATTCAAGAAGCTTAGTGGAGAAAGTGCGAGTGTATCGGCCGACGTTTGTACTGAGTGGAAATACAAATTGGGAGAAATAATCTATTCTTATGAGCCCAACAACATTTTTAATGCCGATGAGACGGGGTTATTTTACAAGTGTCTCCCCGACCGATCAATGTGTTTTAAGGAGGAAAAGTGTCATGGTGGAAAAAAATAGTAAAGAACGTGTAACCATATTGTTGGCCACCCACATGGATGGATCTGAGAAATTAAGACCACTCATGATAGGCAAATCAGCCAAACCAAGACGTTTTAAAAACATAAAAACTTTTCCGATGACCTTTTGTGCAAACAAAAAAGCGTGGATGACGGGCGAATTATTCAAGGAATGGATACGATCAGTGAATGCTGATATGGAGAAAAGGCAGCGAAAAATTCTACTTTTCATGGATAATTGTACGGCCCACAACAATACCCCACCGCTCAGTCATGTTAATGTTGTGTTTTTGCCTGCCAACACTACTTCTAAGCTGCAGCCTCTAGACCAGGGCATAATTAAAACGTTCAAAACCTTTTACCGCAAGGAAGTAGTGATGCAACTCCTTGACAGCATCGAGGATGGACGATCATAAAATCACGTTCTTTTCAGCCATGAACATTGCTCACAAGGCGTGGCAAAGTGTTAGCGAAAGCACAATAAAAAACTGTTTTCGTGCTTGTGGATTCACGAAGGTGGAACTTTCATCAGCAGTTACTGAACAAGACTTAGAATGCCTTGTGAATTGGGATCGTCTTCCTCAAAATGAAGAAAATTCTATAACGTTTGAAGATTTCGTCCATTTTGACGATGGCCTAGCTGTAGCGAGGATTCTAACTGCTGACAAAATTTTTGCTCCATCTCAGGACATTGATGGTGAAGGTGATTGATGACGAAGATGATGTGCAGACAATAACACCTAAAGTGGCTAAACAATACATCAACAACATGCGCTATTTCTTAGCGAAATCAGACATTGGCGATGAAGTATTTTCTGCTTTGAACATGCTTGACAAAGCCATCGATAATACCCGTATGCAAGGCTTGCACCAAAAGAAAATTACAGATTTTTTTAAACGTAAATTTGATGTGTTTTTTATTGATGTAATTATTGATTTATGTATACATAATATGTAGCCATGCATTTATCATTACATATTAATTCAATTTTGCATTAATCTCGTTATTATGTATCATTTCTTTTTTTGCTCCCGATTATTTGTAATCCCGCTAATTCGAATATCTCGATAATTCATATTTTACACTCAGTCCCTTGACAATACGAATTATCGGGATTCTACTGTACATATTTTATTGGCTGAACTTTTTTTTGTTTATATTTCAAACATTGGCCTATTAGAAAATATGACTAGGTGCAAGCATAAGATTTTCTAAATAAAATATATACTGAAATAATAATTTGAACACTTTTAGTTGTTCACATTGAATTGATGTATTGTAATGTGTCTTGTCTTTGTATGGTGACTTTATTTCTGTCCCTGAGAATGTTAGTATTTACATCTGTGTCACCTTTTTTCATGTGCCATTTTTGTATATAGTGGTTTTTAGAAGTTTATAAACATTTTTTACTGCACAGGAAACCTTTCGTAGAGGAAGGCTTTGTTAATGCTACCCATAAAATAATTTGTAATATTTTAGAAAACAACATAATAATATTTTAATTTTTGCCATTTGTGTTGGTTAGGAAAATGTATCGGGAAAAGTCAGAGAAATGTCAGGGAATTTGTTATAAGGATACTGCTAGCCATTCTGCATCACTTACTTTGTTCCATTTATTATGCCTCTTGTTCCCTTTAGGATTGCAGCATCGTGTCCTACAGTTGAGTTGTTNTCACTTACTTTGTTCCATTTATTATGCCTCTTGTTCCCTTTAGGATTGCAGCATCGTGTCCTACAGTTGAGTTGTTGGATGCAGCCCGAGGAGTCAGGAGAGGTTTATGAGTGCGGGCATACAAAATTTGTTTTGCAAATGTATATTTTTTGGACCAATGCACACCTACTTACCTTCAAAAGTTCTCATGGTCATTTTAAAGCTATATATGGTTATACAAAGAAAATAGTGTTTCTTTATAGTGTCCAGCAGACGTCTGGGCACGCGAGGTCCCTCATGCTCGCTAACATGTAGCTCTCCACAGACCGATCTGTAGCTGAGTGGCAGCAGAATGGCCCAGCAGCATGTGTGCCATCCCACAAACATTCTGTCTTCAGTCAGCAACAGCAGTAAGGACGCACCACCTGATGTTTGCAAGACAGCTGCTAGCATGGCCAGCACTGCGCATCCATCTCTTTGCCCCTTGATGTTTTTCCTGCCTCCCCTCACTGAGACATGCCTAAATATCTGCTGGGCACTATACAACTACCTCACAATGATAAAATGGTGGCATGTTTTATAGATTTATGTTGTTGCAGTTAGATTTTTTGGCCTTTTGATTACTGGTAAGCTAAATNAAAATGGTGGCATGTTTTATAGATTTATGTTGTTGCAGTTAGATTTTTTGGCCTTTTGATTACTGGTAAGCTAAACAACCTGCATTAATGTTACAGGTGACAAACATGATGAATAGGACAACCCAGCCTGCAACAAACAGTGCAGCCCCCACAAACATCATCTGAGTTTAGCAACAGTGTTAATTTTCTGCATNACAACCCAGCCTGCAACAAACAGTGCAGCCCCCACAAACATCATCTGAGTTTAGCAACAGTGTTAATTTTCTGCATTTTGACTGTTGTAAAAATTGTTTTGCATCGAATATGTATATACAAACGATAAATATTGTATGTGCACAAATTTCATACATTTTTGTGTGTGTTGTCAGAGGAAGTACTACTGAGACTGTAAAATGATTCCACTTATGTGACATATCTTTGTAAATCGGCATGACTAAATGTTGTTACAAATTGTTCATATTGAAAGCACTTAAGGATGGATTGACCAAAGACAATAATTGACACTGGAATTAAGTAGAGCATATGTAAGTCATTATTTTTGTTTGTACAGTTGCCATGCTTCAAGTTATAATGGAAGTATAGATGAATTTTGATGTGATGATAATTTACTTTTTAAACTATTTTCTGTAAAGTTTTTCATAATTTGATGTGCTTTATTCAGCCTGTAAAACAACATAATGGTAATGTCAGTGTATTTTTCTTTCTGTAGGTAACAAGCTGTAATGATCTTAGAANCAGCCTGTAAAACAACATAATGGTAATGTCAGTGTATTTTTCTTTCTGTAGGTAACAAGCTGTAATGATCTTAGAATTTAAAAGGCAAGAATTTTACTCATAAGTTTATACAGTAGAACTTTTTGAAAATAACCCCACACAGTTTCCAAAAATAAGGTGATTATGACGGAATGGTTGCTATTAGATATTCTGGGAAATTTTGGACCTATTATGACCCACCTCCAACCCCTATAAATCAAAATTTGCAATTTTTTGCATGAAGTCTGTGTTTAATCATTTCTTGCATGAAATTAACACTTTTTTTTTTAATTAAATCAAAATTTATTTTAATAGGCAAATGTCTTTCAAACAAAAATTATACTCGAGAGGAGTATATACTTAGCCTCCCTATGTCTCCCAAAATGTCAAGAACATTGAGCGGCGTGAGGTTTCACCAAATACTGTAAAACCATAGGTAATCAATCATCTCTGGTGGGAAATCAACTTGATTTTTGCATGGATTATTAATTTAATTCAATAGTCAGACGTCTTCCAAGTAAATGATTGATACTCCAGATGTGTACTTGACTTCCCTTGGTCATCATATACTGTATGTTTAAATAGTGTGAAGTCCATTTTCAATGACTTCTTGCGAGAAAATCCAGAGTATTTGTTACTGAAATATTTATTTTTTTATTTTTTATTTCAATACACACACATCTTCTGAATAAATTTATATTCTGAGAGGGCATATTCAAAATCTCTGCCGCCAAATATGTGTTAAGCACAAAGCATCCATATCTCGTGGCAAGTGCCAAGTGTGAGTTATTAATTACTGAAGGTCGTAAAGAAACCAGTTTTAATAATTATATTTACATGCAGCTGTCTCAAAATTACAAGTTTTTAAAATGAAATATTATCATTTACCTAAAAATTTCACGTAGGGGTCAACAATATTTTATTGTCGTGAAGTTAATGTCGGCTGTGATTCCAGCTTCACATGGCGCTGGAGGATCAGGGGAGGGAAGGGTGGCCACCAGCTGAATGCGCTCACAATCAATAACCTTACCAGGCACCTACAGACTGCACCTAGACTGCTTGCATGTACAGTATTAATTACACGTGCACACATAAATGCATACAGCACTGCAGCGAACATGTAGATACATCTGTAGATATTGTTACCTTCTTGATAATGTGGACAAACGTGATTTTTCCAGTACTCTGATTGAAATCATTAAATAAGCACGTTGCGTCAAAATACTTTAACGTGCTTAAAGAAATATTTTCCCTTATTTTACTAGTACAGTAAGTCCTTGATTAACTGAAATTTTCGTTTGATGTACACTAGTTCTTTTCATTTGCATAGCATACACAAAACTTTCTGTTATGGACAAATCTGCGCTGCTATGAGGCGGGAATCACATTCCTGGGATGATTTCCTGAAGCACTGCTTTGTGTAAACATGTGTGGCATTCTTCCGCACATTTGGCGATCCAGTTTTGCTTGCCCGCTGACCTACTTTTCCGCACAGGCGCGTAACCATTGTCCTTTTGCCATGGTGCGTGATTGGAGATATAAATCCTGCTGCAAAGAAATGCCAGCTCTGTTTCTCTCTTCATAAAATGTACGTGATACAGCATGAGTCAGGTCGTGTAAATGCTCGTTTGCTGGTTTTCGTAGGAAATAATTCTTTACTTTTTTTCGTGCAGTACTCGGGACATGAAAATTGCAGTGGTGAGAAAAATAGTTGCAAACAATAATTTACAAAGCAAAAAAATTTTATGTCAGTCATCTCTATGCAATGAGATGTTAAAATAACACATTTTTTTAGGCTGCAAAATTTTGATGCTTTAAGACAAATAGGTGTAGAAAATTTGGCGTGAGATAGTTATTTGTGAATATATTCTAAACTGTCCAAGATAGGAAATCTTTGAACACCTTTATTGTCTATTGTTAGTGGCAGACAATTTTTGTCATGTACATTTTTACTACTAAGCATTGTTTTTTTTTTTTTTAGATTCTGTGTTAAATTTACACTTTTCTGCATGATCAAGGAACATAACTTTGGCTGTTAACATCGTTTCTCATGGGGAAGCATGATTTAATTAATGGACATTTTGCATAACTAACACTTCCCGGGAACATAACCTGTCTGTTAAGAGAGGACTTACAGTTGTGTACAGTATGTGTTTTCAAAAGTAAGTGTTGTATCATTTACGTTGTTCAGTATAACAGTGATTACGTGGTGCTTTTTTTTTTACTTATTTAGTAAACACAACAGACTTGTGTAGTTGATGTAAACATTAAATGAAATTATGTGGAAATGTTTAAATTGACATTAGGCAGAAGGATACACAAATGGAAGAAAGAATAAACTTAATGCGATAAGTTGGATCTCTTTCCACTCGTTTTAACAAAATCGTAAGTCCGTATAAATGCGTTGATTGTCAACAATTTTTGCAAAATCAAACCAAAAGCGTTGCCAAATTGTGAGTCCAAAGAGCTATGCTTAGTAAGTCTTCAACAAACAGTAATCAAAAGCCAAGAGAAATCCAAGTCATAATAACACAAGCAAAGTGAGAAGGGAAGCAAGCGAGAGCACAATGGCAGGACAAACGCGTAACTGTAGTTGCATCTCACGTGGAAATATTTTACCGCCTGTGGTTAGGGGTGGAAGGTGAGCAGTGTCAATATGCTTTGGATAGTTCTGGCGACCTAGGGGAGTGGTATCCATTTTTAGATATGAACTACATCCATTACATCTCTTAACCAATAAAAACGCAGTGCACAAAATCAACAAAAAAAAATGGCATCAAATTAATCTTTTATATGATTCCCCTCAATTTTTTTACTTTTTTAATTAAAATTTTTTACAGTTCCTTAAAAGTTGGTCATTACAGAAACACTGAATCTGTAAGGNAGCCTGTAAAACAACATAATGGTAATGTCAGTGTATTTTTCTTTCTGTAGGTAACAAGCTGTAATGATCTTAGAAGTGAAAAGACAAGAATTTTACTCATAAGTTTATACAGTAGAACTTTTCGAAAATAACCCCACACAGTTTCCAAAAATAAGGTCATTATGACGGAGTGGTTGCTTTTAGATATTCTGGGAAATTTTGGACCTATTATGACCCACCTCCAACCCCTATACATCAAAATTTGCAATTTTTTGCATGAAGTCTGTGTTTAATCATTTCTAGCATAAATTGAACACTTTTTTTTTTAATTAAATCCAAATTTATTTTAATAGGCAGATGTCTTTCAAACAAAAATTATACTCGAGAGGAGTATATACTTAGCCTCCCTATGTCTCCCAAAATGTCAAGAACATTGAGCGGCGTGAGGTTTCACCAAGCATTGTAAAACCATAGGTAATCAATCATCTCTGGTGGGAAATCAACTTGATTTTTGCATGGATTATTAATTTAATTCAATAGTCAGACGTCTTCCAAGTAAATGATTGATACTCCAGATGTGTACTTGACTTCCCTTGGTCATCATATACTGTATGTTTAAATAGTGCTAGTGCTAAGTCCATTTTCAATGACTTCTTGCGAGAAAATCAGAGGATTTGTTACTGAAATATTTATTTATTTATTTTTTATTTCAATACACACACATCTTCTGAATAAATTTATATTCTGGGAGGGCATATTCAAAATCTCTGTCGCCAAATATGTGTTAAGCACAAAGCATCCATAACTCATGGCAAGTGCCAAGTGTGAGTTATTAATTACTGAAGGTCGTAAAGAAACCAGTTTTAATAATTATATTTACATGCAGCTGTCTCAAAATTACAAGTTTTTAAAATGAAATATTATCATTCACCTAAAAATTTCACGTAGGGGTCAACGATATTTTATTGTCGTGAAGTTAATGTCGGCTGTGATTCCAGCTTCACATGGCGCTGGAGGATCGGGGGAGGGAAGGGTGGCCACCAGCTGAATGCGCTCACAATCAATAACCTTACCAGGCACCTACAGACTGCACCTAGACTGCTTGCATGTACAGTATTAACTACACGTGCACACATAAATGCATACAGCACTGCAGCGAACATGTAGATACATCTGCAGATATTGTTACCTTCTTGATAATGTGGACAAACGTGATTTTTCCAGTACTCTGATTGAAATCATCAAATAAGCACGTTGCGTCAAAATACTTTAACGTGCTTAAAGAAATATTTTCCCTTATTTTACTAGTACAGTAAGTCCTTGATTAACTTAAATTTTTGTTTGATGTACACTAGTTCTTTTCATTTGCACAGCATACACAAAACTTTCTTTTATGGGCAAATCTGCGCTGCTATGAGGCGGGAATCACATTTCTGGGATGATATCCTGAAGCACTGCTTTGTGTAAGCATGTGTGGCATTCT
The DNA here is from genome assembly GCA_002778355.1 of Clitarchus hookeri. Taxonomy (NCBI): domain Eukaryota; kingdom Metazoa; phylum Arthropoda; class Insecta; order Phasmatodea; family Phasmatidae; genus Clitarchus; species Clitarchus hookeri. The sequence continues at coordinate 71,003 of NQII01007390.1, forward strand.
TCCGCACATTTGGCCATCCAGTTTTGCTTGCCCGCTGACCTACTTTTCCGCACAGGCGCGTAACCATTGTCCTTTTGCCATGGTGCGTGATTGGAGATGTAAATCCTGTTGCAAAGAAAAGCCAGCTCTGTTTCTCTCTTCATAAAATGTACGTGATACAGCATGAGTCAGGTCATGCAAATGCTCGTTTGCTGGTTTTTGTAGGAAAGAATTTTTTACATGTTTTATATTTTTTTTGCAGTACTCGGGACATGAAAATTGCAGTGGTGAGAAAAATAGTTGCAAACAATAATTTACAAAGCAAAAAAATTTTATGTCAGTCATCTCTATGCAATGAGATGTTAAAATAACACATTTTTTTAGGCTGCAAAATTTTGATGCTTTAAGACAAATAGGTGTAGAAAATTTGGCGTGAGATAGTTATTTGTGAATATATTCTAAACTGTCCAAGATAGGAAATCTTTGAACACCTTTATTGTCTATTGTTAGTGGCAGACAATTTTTGTCATGTACATTTTTACTACTAAGCATTGTTTTTTTTTTTTTTAGATTCTGTGTTAAATTTACACTTTTCTGCATGATCAGGGAACATAACTTTGGCTGTTAACATTGTCTGTTAACATCGTTTCTCATGGGGAAGCATGATTTAATTAATGGACATTTTGCATAACTAACACTTCCTGGTAACATAACCTGTCCGTTAAGAGAGGACTTACAGTTGTGTACACTATGTGTTTTTAAAAGTAAGTGTTGTATCATTTACGTTGTTCAGTATAACAGTGATTACATGGTGCTTTTTTTTACTTATTTAGTAAACACAACAGACTTGTGTAGTTGATGTAAACATTAAATGAAATTATGTGGAAATGTTTAAATTGACATGAGGCAGAAGGATACACAAATGGAAGAAAGAATAAACTTAATGTGATAAGTGGATCTCTTTCCACTCGTTTTAACAAAATCGTAAGTCCGTATAAATGCGTTGATTGTCAACAATTTTTGCAAAATCAAACCAAAAGCGTTGCCAAATTGTGAGTCCAAAGAGTTATGCTTAGTAAGTCTTCAACAAACAGTAATCAAAAGCCAAGAGAAATCCAAGTCATAATAACACAAGCAAAGTGAGAAGGGAAGTAAGCGAGAGCACAATGGCAGGACAGACGCGTAACTGTCGTTGCATCTCACGTGGAAATATTTTACCGCCTGTGGTTAGGGGTGGAAGGTGAGCCGTGTCAATATGCTTTGGATAGTTCTGGCGACCTAGGGGAGTGGTATCCATTTTTAGATATGAACTACATCCATTACATCTCTTAACCAATAAAAACGCAGTGCACAAAACCAACAAAAAAAAATGGCATCCAATTAATCTTTTATATGATTCCCCTCAATTTTTTTTACTTTTTTAATTAAAATTTTTTACAGTTCCTTAAAAGTTGGTCATTACAGAAACACTGAATCTGTAAGGAAGAAGGAGGGGTTTGTCAGTATAGAGAAATTCTACTGCACTTGTCTACATACTAGAGTTGCCAACTTTTCTGCATTGTACAGGATATCCCTTAAACTGGGGCTGAAAGAATAATTGTGTATAGACATAGGACAGGACATAATAGAGTAAAATTTAATTATAATGTACATGAGTAAAGCCTCAATTTTTATACTTAATAATGAAAGTGTGTACTTGGTACTGAAAGTCTTATTTATAAACCTTTACATCATAGTAGTTTCATGAAATTATGCCACAGTCAGTCATTTCAGTGAATTAAATTGATACATAATCGCAAATTAATATTTAAAAAAAAAAAAGCAGGGGTAAAACACTACTTTATAAAATATGAAAATGCACAAATTATGTACTGTCTGTTATGAGATGTGGTACCAAAACACGTATTTATGGCTAACCTTTTATACATTCATATTTTGATGTACGAAAAAATTTAAGATTCTGCTGCGCTGCTGCATGTCAAGTCAACACCATTAATCTGGTTCGACACACCTGATAGATGATATTGCAAGTCGACAGCGAGAGTAAATTGTGTGCAGTGTCTACGTAAACAATATAATAAATGTGACTTGCAATCTGCACGTTTTTTTACATGTATTGGTGACCAAATCCAGATTTACGTTCGAAATGGTTGAAAAATCAATATCTTTATGTAAAACCCACGTATGGACATTTAATTAATCCCATTTTCTAAGAGGCAAGGTAAAATAAAGTTTGTTGTACTGGAAGTTAACCTAAATTTTCTACGTTACAGTGGAATATTTATACATAGTTTATATTTGGTATTTGAGTGGAAATTGAAAATCTTACGTTAAAGTGAAAGCCACAGTAATGTAAAGTATGTTATAATAGAATTGTATTGTGTATTCTGTATATCAGACTTTTTCAAAAACAAATTGCATATTAATAAACCCAAGTGTCTGTAATTTACCACTTTTGCATTTACAGGTNATCAGACTTTTTCAAAAACAAATTGCATATTAATAAACCCAAGTGTCTGTAATTTACCACTTTTGCATTTACAGGTATGTTTCTTCTGTTGCTCTAACCAAATGCGGTGCCACTGTGGTGTAGTGATTACACTACTCGCCTCCCACCTAGGTGAACCGGGTTCGATTCCTGGCAGGGTTGCCCTCGGATTTTCGCATGTGGGAATCATGTAAGACAATGCTGCTGGTTGACTGGTTGTTTTTTTTTTCCGGAAATCTCCAGTTTCCCCAGCCCTTTCATTCCAGTTCTGCTCCATACTCACTTTGTTTCACCCTCATCTGCTCTCAAGACCTCAATGTTAAGTGCCGTCCAAATCTCTTCACTAACTCCTCACTCACTCACTCACTCACTCACTCACTCACTCACTCACTCACTCACTCACTCACTCACTCACTCACTCANGCACTTGTCTACATACTAGAGTTGCCAACTTTTCTGCATTGTACAGGATATCCCTTAAACTGGGGCTGAAAGAATTATTGTGTATAGACATAGGACAGGACATAATAGAGTAAAATTTCATTATAATGTACATGAGTAAAGCCTCAATTTTTATACTTAATAATGAAAGTGTGTACTTGGTACTGAAAGTCTTATTTATAAACCTTTACATCATAGTAGTTTCATGAAATTATGCCACAGTCAGTCATTTCAGTGAATTAAATTGATACATAATCGCAAATTAATATTTAAAAAAAAAAAAGCAGGGGTAAAACACTACTTTATAAAATATGAAAATGCACAAATTATGTACTGTCTGTTATGAGATGTGGTACCAAAACACGTATTTATGGCTAACCATTTATACATTCATATTTTGATGTACGAAAAAATTTAAGATTCTGCTGCGCTGCTGCATGTCAAGTCAACACCATTAATCTGGTTCGACACACCTGATAGATGATATTGCAAGTCGACAGCGAGAATAAATTGTCTGCAGTGTCTACGTAAACAATATAATAAATGTGACTTGCAATATGCATGTTTTTTTTACATGTATTGGTGACCAAATCCAGATGTAGGTTCGAAATGGTTGAAAAATCAATATCTTTATGTAAAACCCACATATGGACATTTAATTAATCCCATTTTCTAAGAGGCAAGGTAAAATAAAGTTTGGTGTACTGGAAGTTAACCTAAATTTTCTACGTTACAGTGGAATATTTATACATAGTTTATATGTGGTATTTGAGTGGGAATTGAAAATCTTACGTTAAAGTGAAAGCCACAGTAATGTGAAGTATGTTATAATAGAATTTTATTGTGTATTCTGTACATCAGACTTTTTCAAAAACAAATTGCATATTAATAAACCCAAGTGTCTGTAATTTACCACTTTTGCATTTACAGGTNTCTCTCTCTCTCTCTCTCTCTCTCTCTCTCTCTCTCTCTCTCTCTCTCTCACACACACACACACACACACACACTCACACTCACTCACTCACTTTACATTTAATGCTGACAGAGAGGGCATTCTTCGATAAAAGTGGACGTGGATGTTTTGCTTGCTCAGTTATGCACAGTATCTTTCCTTCCACTGTGTCGTGTGTTTTAAAGCCGATGAAATTAGAAATTCAATTCACAATAAATTGTGACCATAGTTATAACTAATATTTTGTTGTTCTGTGTGTTGAGAGAAAATGTTGACTAATGTATAATACTGACAGTTGCACATTGCAGATAGTTTTCAGAACTGTTATTTTTTATAACAAATTTCCTTCATCGTCCTTTGGGGTCAGATTTTGTGTGATGAGTTGTGGGATTTGTCCTGTATTGTAATTCTGAAAAAGTTGGTNGAAAAGTTGGTGACCCACATATAGTAGGATGACATTTTCATGTGTGGATGCACAGTTGTATATGTTTTCTCGATGAACCAGCTTCTTCAGGCTGTGAATGTGATGGTACATTGCAGTTTTGTAGAAAATGTGTTGTGTGTTGTTACTATTGCAGTCATCTGCTAGGCATTGAGAGAATTTAGAGTTCTTGCTTAAAATGTTGTGTATTTTTAATTTATTTATGTATTTGATTCATTTTCATAGCAACTTATAGCTTTATTATAATGAAAATTACATTCACCTGTGCTATAATTTAGTGATGTTTGTAAAGGAAGCTTTGTTTTGACTGTATCAGGTTCACTTTGCATTACAGTTTACCTGCAATATTTTTTAATGTTGATCATCTGCAGTTTTTAAACTGTGGACTTACGTCACATATATATGTATGTATTATGTAAATATTTTGTTGACATAGTTCAACAGTTGTATGAATGTCATCAAATTTCTTTTGTCAGTTTTGTAAAGTCATGATATGTTGTGCAGTTTTCATGTAATATATAAGATGATTGAGTTTTTATTGTTGTTTGCATTATTTTTAAGGATACACAAATTCTGCACTGAAAATGTTCTTTCTGATGTAAGGTATTGTAATAATTGCTTGTACAGCAAACTGTTACACGCCTTATTTACTCATGCATTCCCCACCATTGTGTAATGCCAGTACCTTTTTTTTGTTTTTAGAGTTCTGAAAGGGTTTTTTGAAAAAATCAGCATAATGCCTAGTTGCCTACACCAGACTTTCCAGCAGATGATGCAATCTTGGCCTCCTCTGGAAGAAATAATGGAAAACATGACCATCGCTTTCAATAACAAAAATTTTTGTCGTTTAGTTGTTGGTTTTCATTGGCTGTTGTTTGCGTTGAATAGCATGATGGTACAAAGTATTTGTATTCAGCTGTCANCAAATTTCCTTCATCGTCCTTTGGGGTCAGATTTTGTGTGATGAGTTGTGGGATTTGTCCTGTATTGTAATTCTGAAAAAGTTGGTGACCCTAATATGTACACACATAGTAGGATGACATTTTCATGTGTGGATGCACAGTTGTATATGTTTTCTCGATGAACCAGCTTCTTCAGGCTGTGAATGTGATGGTACATTGCAGTTTTGTAGAAAATGTGTTTTGTGTTGTTACTATTGCAGTCATCTGCTAGGCATTGAGAGAATTTAGAGTTCTTGCTTAAAATGTTGTGTATTTTTAATTTATTTATGTATTTGATTCATTTTCATAGCAACTTATAGCTTTATTATAATGAAAATTACATTCACCTGTGCTATATTTAGTGATGTTTGTAAAGGAAGCTTTGTTTTGACTGTATCAGGTTCACTTTGCATTACAGTTTACCTGCAATATTTTTTAATGTTGATCATCTGCAGTTTTTAAACTGTGGACTTACGTCACATATATGTATGTATTATGTAAATATTTTGTTGACACAGTGCAACAGTGGTATGAATGTCATCAAGTTTCTTTTGTCAATTTTGTAAAGTCATGATATGTTGTGCAGTTTTCATGTAATATATAAGATGATTGAGTTTTTATTGTTGTTTGCATTATTTTTAAGGATACACAAATTCTGCACTGAAAATGTTCTTTCTGATGTAAGGTATTGTAATAATTGCTTGTACAGCAAACTGTTACACGCCTTATTTACTCATGCATTCCCCACCATTGTGTAATGCCAGTACCTTTTTTTTGTTTTTAGAGTTCTGAAAGGGTTTTTTGAAAAATCAGCATAATGCCTAGTTGCCTACACTAGACTTTCCAGCAGATGATGCAATCTTGGCCTCCTCTGGAAGAAATAATGGAAAACATGACCATCGCTTTCAATAACAAAAATTTTTGACCTTTAGTTGTTGGTTTTCATTGGCTGTTGTTTGCGTTGAATAGCATGATGGTACAAAGTATTTGTATTCAGCTGTCACGCTGTTCTTTAGGGAGTAATTTCGTGCTCATGTCGAAGTAGCAAGCTGTGGAATTCAGAAGTAGGGTACAATATGCAATCTGCAATTCAAGTTGTCAGTTGTATGGTCCGCAGAACAGCGCGGAAACAGGTCTGCCAAACATTAGTTTTCAGTATACGAGAGAAGAGATGTGTGTGGGATGTGGGCGAAAGAAGAACAGCNTCGCAGAACAGCACGGAAAAACAGGTCTGCCAAACATTAGTTTTCAGTATACGAGAGAAGAGATGTGTGTGGGATGTGGGCGAAAGAAGAACAGCTGTAAACCACTAATGCAATGAGCCATTTATTCCACAGATGTAAAGCTGGGAAATTTTGTCAACTTCATAAAGTTGTTTATTTCATTCGCGAATTAAGAAGAAATACTTGCATGCTGTCACACAGAATGACACAAATGAAGGTGATGAAAATAGCTTGTTCATTAAACATTCCTCACACAATTCCTCACACATTCCTCCTGGTTGTAAACGAGTTACACTATTTTTTTGAGACTAGAAAACTTTTCTCTCTGTTGTAAAACATTACTCAAATTGCATGGATTGAAAAAAAAGTGTAAAATAAAGAAAACCATAATGAATGACAGTGTAAATGGCAGGAAATGAATACATTGTAAACATAGGAAAATTGGCAGGTCCCGAATAAATTGGTATATGTAAAGGGAAACTTGAGGGGAATGTAAACTCAAGATTCTATTGTATTTCGTTTTGATCATAATAAAGCTATAAAAAATTAGTGCTGAGTGTAGGGTACATTATACCCTACCAAAATTTGTTGGGTAAGAATACAACATAGCATTTGTATCCTGTTATCCCCCCCCCCCCCNTTTTAGTGTCATGCTCTTTGGTACCTTAATAAATTCTGCAGCAACAAGTCTTAATTCCAAACAAAATTTCATGACCTGCTAAATTTTGTTTAATCCTGGTATGTTTTCTTAAAATGGAAAGTTCTTACTCAGGTGCACAGCTATTCTCGTCTCTCTACATATTCTACTGGCCAAATTCTCTACTAGAACCTTGTATAGTCCATTCACGATATCGTCACACTTTTTGAAACAACATTTTAAAAAATCATTCCAGGTGTAACATGTTCATCTGGTTTTTAAATAACTCTTATACCCCACAAATATTTAATAACTCTTATTATCATTAAAGTATTTTAATTTTTGATCAAATGAAACTTTTACTTATGTGTTGTCTATAAATTGAAATATTTATTTTGTAGCCAATAAAAGCATTGAGAGCAGTGCAGAATGGGCAGCAACTATTAAGAAATAGTTTACAGGCAAAATGTTATTGAACTGAGTTTTTGTATGTTATTTGTAAAGTAAATCTTTCATATTAAAATAGTTACATTTTCAGGTAGCTGTGGTGGAAACATATTTCATTATTTATTTATTATAATATGTGAAAATATCAGCACAAAATACAGTGCTTAGGCTCAAATCTCAGCCTCTTTTTTTTATTTATTTATTTTACAAGTGCGGAAGAAGCTTGAACAGGTGGAGCTTGTCACTTTTTTTTGTTTTGTTTTTGTCGAACTTCGCCAGTTTTGCAGTGCTGGTAGCTGGAAAATGATACATGTTTTTAATTGTAGCAGATTTCATAAATATTTTAGCAGAAATAATGTTTAAATTCATGATTCCAATGTTTAAAGTCTTAATAAAATCTGTATTTATATGTAATGGTGGAACACTCAAATGGTTTCAAATGAAGTCGACAAAATTGGGTATTTTTTGCATTTTGCTGATGGCAAGTGTTTTCGTCTTCTAGTCAAGTTTGTACACATGGTGTAGGCAAGTTACAAGGTTGTGATATATCTGTTTTTCCACAGCAGGAGTAAATATACGTACTTCAAAGTGTGTTGTGTTGGCTGAGCAAATACTGTTGACGAAATGGTTGTTGTGTTGGCTGAATTCAGTAGCAGTTATACTGTTCCAGTGTATGATAGCAAGTATTAGACATGCGAGATTAATACGTATTAACCATTAATAATTTTTATTACCATGTTAATTATTTGAAAGTTACGTCTGTTTATCACAACTTTGTAATTTTTCTGTAGGTGTTTGAAACACACTTGAGTTTTTCTGTGAATTAAATGTTTACCACAACCGCCAGATTGCTGGAATTGCTAAAGCCCAGTCAAAAAGTTATAAATAAATAAACCAAGAAAAATTATTTATATAGTAAAATCTCAGTACATATAAAGAACTTTACTTTAAAATGTATCTTTTAAATCTCCACCAGATGTAATATCATTAAATACATGTTAGCATAAAGTATTTTTCAGTATAAATTTTCAAGCCTGTTTGTGTACTTTATATCAAAATTCTACTATACAAAGAAATATGAGCGGGATAAAAGTTACAGACAGTATTAATGTGCATGTTCGCCACTATCTTAGTCTTTTGCAGCTATGCAAAGTACTGTAATGTTATAAAATAAGCTACGTGAGTTGCGTGTTTGAGTTTGCTGACTTTTCTTTCGACTGGATGCTAGTTGATTTTAATATTTATTCAGTTTGAGGTTGTCCTTTTAACAAAATAGCGTAACATCCATCAACAAAAATATGTGCTTTGTGTCAACAGTTTTGACAGTGTTGAACACATTTGCAGAAGAATTTTAACGTGTAATACGATAATTTGTTATATCGTGAATAACAAAAATCTGTAATATGTTTTACAATAACCATGACAGCTATCATCGATACAGAGATTTGTAAAGAAAAGTCATAAAGATGACCAAAATTTGGTCATTGGCTCTAGACCTAAATTGTAAACATTTATAATTTATGCTTTTTTAATTACACCAGAATTGGTTGAACAGCTTGAAAATTTAAACAAAGCATTTGAAAGTTGAAATTGAGAAGTCACGTGGCAGTGTTTTTGTTTACACATAGCATAAGTACCTGAAAATAGAATTTTATCAGAGCTTCTGAAAAGTGGCCTTACCGTGAATGGATTTTTAACCACATTTCCTTTAGTGACTGATGCCTAAATGACTGGTAGTGTTAAGCTGAAAATAATCAAAAAAATTATTTCACAAGAGAATTAAACAAAATGTGCAGAGCAAACTTAGTTTGTTTTGACAAGTTCAATAATAGGGGGTCCACCCACAGGGAAACGTCAGGGAAAATCTAAATAGTTTTCTGCTCTGCAAAAATCGTTAGTTGTGTGAATACAGCATTATAAGCATATACTATTTTTAATTTCAATTTTTAAGTTTGTGATTTGGCATTAATACATTTTTGCCAAGTAACATAGGGCCCACGTGTACAAAATGAAGTATTTTTGTATTTGTAATGGGCACTCGTGTGAAGGCAATAGCATATATTGTGAGAAATAAAGATGGGCTGAATATGCTGGCCCTGCTTGCTTGGTCTGTTGCAGTGTAATTTAATTCTGTTTCACTGATACCGTGTGTGTTTGGCCAGCAGTGGAAAAATATGGTATTGGAAGGTTTCTGTCCTGGAAATAAATCAGGGAAAATGATAAGATTCTGCCTGGAAAACAGGTGATTCCAAAATGGAATTTCATTGGACAACCTGNAAATAAATCAGGGAAAATGATAAGATTCTGCCTGGAAAACAGGTGATTCCAAAATGGAATTTCATTGGACAACCTGTATAAATACATTTTTGCCTTCATTCTGACAAATGAAGCACTTGAAAAAGTCACAACGGATTTCGTGTGACAACATTCACCAACTGGCAAGAGTATATTTGTGTAAAATATTTACTTTTACATTTTCTAACTAGTGCTAGCTTTTATTAAATGAAGGATGAGTGTGCCCTTAGACAAATGTTCCTGAATATCCTTTCCCTTATCCTGCCAATTTCCAGCAACCTTTTTAAATTGTGGTCTATAGTTTTTTTGACTTTGGTATCAACCTGTACAGCCCCCAATTTGAAACTGTTCCAACGCCACTACCCCTTCAGATGCTTCGTGCTTTGTCTCAAGTTGTTTACTTTACCATAGCGTGATTACTCCGGGACGTTTTTTTACTTCGCATCTGGAGAACAGTCCCTGCTTCCTGGTGGACTTTTACTGTCCACAGGACGTAAATTCTCTTTTAAAACTCCAATTGACTTTGCACCATTTTTTGCATCGTCTGTGGCCAAAATGTTTAAAAGTTGTACTTGTCTGAAGTGCCTTATACTAAAGATATTTGTGTGTGATGAATACAAATACATCATGTGACCAGTATCACCATGGGTTCATTATTTGTACTCTTGGCTGCTTCACTGCTGTTTAGGGATTGGGCCCACTCGCACTGTTAACAACCGGAATGTAGACTTTTTGGAATATCGTATCCGCGGGTATACGAGATGGGCCCGTAACAACCTCATCTTCGAACTGTACTGGTATTGGTAGGGCCTACATGTACGCATAGTGGAGCATTGTACTTTCCTCATTATCCAATTAGTGGACACTTCAGGAGGGCCATGATCTCGTTCTCTACAACTATTAGTGCCCAAGTAAGTAAAAATCAAACATTTTAAAATGATCATCAAATTCCAGATGAACCTTTTGTTACCTAATCGGAAAAACTTGTTCATGGTAAAACCGCCTCATGAAGATCCATCTCACATCAGTTTAATGGAAACAAATGAATTGGTGTTTAACCGTTTTTCAAACTTGGCGATAGCTCTCCAAAGTTTGATGCATAAGAAATATTTTTGTTTGTATTGCAACAGTTCCTTGATAATGTGACTATGTTTTCGTTTCTCTAAGTATTTTTTTTTTCACTCTTCCAGTGTGTCTGGCAAATCGTAAACATAGCTTTTTTAAGCTCAAATCAATAAAAAAAATTTTGCACATGCTTCACTTGAAGTGTTAGAAAAGTGACTGGTAGGTTTGACGACAACATCAAATGTGCTGTATCTTTCTGAATTGATAACAAAATTGGCAAACTAAGTTACACAAGTCAGATTTTGATNCAACATCAAATGTGCTGTATCTTTCTGAATTGATAACAAAATTGGCAAACTAAGTTACACAAGTCAGATTTTGATGTGCACAAAATTAATACTTTTTGTTTATATACATATATAAATTGTTTATGCGGCTAAATATATTTTTTGTTTACTTGAATTATTAAGATGCCTGTACCATCTCGTCAGTTGGGACAGAAAAATTTTCTGTTCACACTCGCATGTGCACACGTAGAGACACACGCNTTCACACTCGCATGCGCGCACGTAGAGACAGAGACATCCTTTATGCCCATCCTCCCTCCTGCAATATACCTGGAGGTGAAACTACTTTAATGAGACATGTCGCCGTACCTTTAAAGACGTCCAAAGTTCTGCTAAGCTGACTTGGGTGAAGTTGTCTAATGTGCCAGCGACCAGCATCGAGATGTCTGGTGGTTCCCAAACCTGCCGTAAAACTGGAGCACTGCTCCCGCCCTGCTGCTTGCAACGAGAGACTGACATATGACATCATGCATTCCTATTGGCTCCCTACCTATGACTCAACTGCAATGCAAGACAGGGAGATGATGTCTAACATGAAGACAAAAGACTCGTGAGTGCTATGCACCCGCACAAGTTAGATTATATTTCATTGTTGTAGAGAGGGGGGTATAGCAGAGTTTTGATNCTGGAGCACTGCTCCCGCCCTGCTGCTTGCAACGAGAGACTGACATATGACATCATGCATTCCTATTGGCTCCCTGCCTATGACTCAACTGCAATGCAAGACAGGGAGATGATGTCTAACATGAAGACAAAAGACTGTCGTGAGTGCTATGCACCCGCACAAGTTAGATTATATTTCATTGTTGTAGAGAGGGGGGTATAGCAGAGTTTTGATNTCGTGAGTGCTATGCACCCGCACAAGTTAGATTATATTTCATTGTTGTAGAGAGGGGGGTATAGCAGAGTTTTGATTTATGAACCCTGACTAGGGTTGTATTCTGTGTGGATCGGCACCTGTCAGGTGGAAATTATGATAACTTAGGTACACGAGCCCTTCAGTTTTAAATAAGTTTCAAGACTTCCTTTGCCTTTCATTTTGTACAAAATTGATTCCCAAGAAAAGTAAAGTGGTTTTTTATTGCAGAAGGTTATCTTGTGTAGGGTTTAGTGTTGAATGCCTTCTCTCCCCTTCCCTCTCCAGTTCTGAATTGAAATTTCATTTTATGCCCTGAACTTGGAGCTGTGATTGGTGTAACTGCTAGTGTTTGCCTCCCACCAAGGCGAAACCGGGCTTGATTCCTGCTCGTGTCTCACTATGATTTTCACCCGTGGGAATAGTGCTGGTCGATGCTGCTGGTCTGAAAGTTTCCTCAGGTATTTTCTATTTGCCCTACCCCTACGTTCCGACATTGCTCCACAATCTACTGTACGTCATTTCACCTTTGTTGGCTCTTGAGACCTTGTTGAGAACCGCCCAAATTCTCCGCTATTTCTGCCCTGAACTTGAGCTTTGCTAATGGTCTGCAGCGCCATAACTAACTCGCACACCTTGAAATGAAATGAAAGTTTTAGTGATTTNCTTGAGCTTTGCTAATGGTCTGCAGCGCCATAACTAACTCGCACACCTTGAAATGAAATGAAAGTTTTAGTGATTTGTGTTGTGGCTGCACTCCCTCAAACTGCCTCTTACTAGCTTTGTGTCAGTCTTCTTCTTCGTCTTCTTCTTCTTCCTCCCCTCTGTCACTTCTAATGTACATCTTGGACATGGCATGTAGTGAGTCAACTTTCATTTGTCTGTTGTGTGTAGTGTAGTGGGCCTTTTTTTGATAGGGCAGGCTATCATTAAGTGCCAAGGATTGTATTTTTGATATTTTTTTTTCCTACCTTTTTAATATCTTGTTTTGGTCTGTCGTGCAGATAAAATCTGTCAGGCTAGCAGTGTTTANCTTTTTAATATCTTGTTTTGGTCTGTCGTGCAGATAAAATCTGTCAGGCTAGCAGTGTTTAGTAAAGATATTTTTTGTAATTTTGTGTCTTTGCTTTAATCTTGGTTGGTTAGCTCTTTTGGGTGCCCCAGCTGTGACTGTGTTTCTNTTTTTGTAATTTTGTGTCTTTGCTTTAATCTTGGTTGGTTAGCTCTTTTGGGTGCCCCAGCTGTGACTGTGTTTCTTTCGTCTTGGGCCTTCAGTCATGCTGAACAATGTTTAGGGAGTAATGTTTGCAGTTAACATCTTGAAGTGACATATTATTTTTTCATGATGATTACTTACTNGAACAATGTTTAGGGAGTAATGTTTGCAGTTAACATCTTGAAGTGACATATTATTTTTTCATGATGATTACTTACTGGAGCTGGTAGTCTCTGGTTCTGGCAGCTGGATTGACCATGCGCTGCCTGTTTGTGTAGACATGGCTTAAAACTGTCATGAATGAATTATTGAGATATCTTGGACTAANTTGACCATGCGCTGCCTGTTTGTGTAGACATGGCTTAAAACTGTCATGAATGAATTATTGAGATATCTTGGACTAAAATTTCACAAGCATTTATGGTTTTATTAAGAATGTTTCATTTGCAGCCCAAGAATCCTTTTTCATAGTTCTTTAATAGTGTAACGTTGCAGTTTTTCAGGTTTTATTATAGTCTTTGGTTTCGGATTATTTGGTTGTGGTAGCAAGTCATTAATAAAATTTTCAGGTTAAGATTTTGAGAGTATTGTTTATTGGCCCTTAGAGGGTAGTAAGCATTGCATTGTTGTAAATCACGTAAAACTGAAGAAAAGTATCCTGATTAGCTCTCATCTCGCCATTGCTGATTGGATGAGGAATATGGTGTAGTCAGCCGACAGCCAATCAGAACACACGTTACAAGGAGGCTGATGCTGAAGATTGAGTTGAGCTGTTTCCTCTTCCAGAAATACCGCCATCACCACTGAGGACGGACGTGTATGTGCTAATAATCATCAAAATGATATAATATGTAATGTCATGGTTTCAAGAAGTTTTAAATTTTCATCATCAATAATGGAAAGTGAGTGATATTTGTTTATTTTGTTTTGAGCATACAAATGAATTAATAAAACTTGAGAACAGAATTTCGGCATCCTTATTCAAGAGAAATGTTATAAGAAGTTTAAGTTATCCCAGCAATGTAAAAACCTAACTACCCTTACATATTATTCAGTACTTCATATTTTANTTATAAGAAGTTTAAGTTATCCCAGCAATGTAAAAACCTAACTACCCTTACATATTATTCAGTACTTCATATTTTATGTGTGTATTGTAGTGCACACATTTATTTAACATAGTCATGTTATTTTTGCAATGGAAATACCTTACTGTCCAGTTTATGCGACATAATGTTCCATTTTTTGTGTATTATTATATTCCTCTGAGTAGCCTAGTCTGCCAGAAAGTGAAAGCTAAGTTTGAGTGCCTACCGTCCGAAAACGGAATAGGACCAGCACTCGGAGAGGACGCATTGAGGTGGCAAATATCCCCCACACTGGCAACTTTATCCTGCTAGATTATTTCTCCGCCGGTGTGGGAGGTCGCTAGGGTGCCAGGAGGGAACTGATGCCCCTCCTGCCTTCGTAGTTTCATCTTGCGATGCAAGTTTTAAATGACGTGGCTCTGCTGTGTACTTGTTTGTCTGGAGAAACTGACTGTTTGGGACTCTGTAAACTTGAAGCTCATGTGTGAGCTGTTTCTTTGGAATATTAAAATTAATTACAGTAACTAAAGCGACGACGACTTTATTTTATAATTATATGGCGCCTTTAAAGTTTCATGTTTCTACCGATTGAGCAAACCCTAGCTGTAATTTCCAGTCCCCAATTCTGACTACTGCGACGTTACAACTTATCAAAATACGTTGACTGAGAAAATTAGTAGTAATCTATTGTGTATGTTTGCGAATAANACTGCGACGTTACAACTTATCAAAATACGTTGACTGAGAAAATTAGTAGTAATCTATTGTGTATGTTTGCGAATAAAGCAGAAATAGTCCTCTTAATTTTTGAAATTCGGAAGTACTTTAGAGTTGAAACTTTGCTGCAAAGACTGATTTATTGAGGTTGAATCTTAGTGTTGAAATATACTGTGAAATATGCTGAATGCACAAGTTGTATTGAGCATATTGTATAATGCTGTAGCATTAACAAAATTATAAATGGCCCATATATTGTGTTTTTTTTTCTTTTACAAAAATAAATGTATCAGGAACTAGTAGCTGGGCTACCAAGGATAAAGGAACTTTCTTTTCATCTGCAGAAAGCCACTGTAGTTCTTCAGTCACAGTAGGGCATCACAGCCCAGATAGGTCGCTGGATGTTGCGCGCTTCAAACTCATCAAGCAGTCTAAAAACACAAATAAAAACATTTTTTTGTAAATTTAAGTTAAAACTCAGTACTTATATTTAGAATTGTGTCTAAAAAAATTACTTCTGTGCTCTCTTAAAATTTTTATCAGTGTACAGCAGACTTAAATTTTATCATAAAACTTAGTTCCATAATCAAAATTTAGCAGAAATAACGTAATGTAAATGTAAAGCATCACAAATGCAGTATATTTTACTTACTGGGTATTTTTCCTCATAATAAGAAATTAACAAGCAAGTTATTATCACTCTTAGACAAAAATTGCGTTACTTATAAAGTTATACATTTTTTATTACAGAACAATATGACATTCCTGATGGAACCTAGATATTGACATTTTCAGTAAAAATGTATAATAGGGTTGTTTCATGCAGAGATTAACATGGAAAGTATGATTTGTTCTGCGCTCTGGAGGATCAAGGGTTGGTAAGCATAAAACATGGGATAAGGCAGAGGACTGCTACCCAACAGGGGACAAGATCCTGGAAGACAGGAGGGCTGCTACCATGCATGGAACAAGACAAGTGGGGAAGGAAAGATCCACATAAGAGCAAAGCTCTGGAAACGTAGGGAAAAGGTGGTGAGCAGAATGACAATACAACATTTGTACTTCTGCCATTTATTTCCCAGTTGGGCTGGCACTGATCCCTGATGACTTGGGCAGCTAATAAAGTGTGCAATAAATTACCTTGCCTTGGTAGTGACATCAACTGGAATGTTTAGTCTCATGAGTATGTCACAAATATGTACAGGTAATATACATGTATGTTTAAATTCACATTTGGTTTTTCGAAAGGATTCATTGCGAAACATTCCAATACACTAATAGTTATCAAGGAGAATTTCATACACCTACACGCAATAAGATAAAGATAAAATATTTTATTTAGCAAACTATTTAATTTCGCTGTAATAAAAGAAACCTGTACTGTTGAATAGCTATTAAAACATTTAAAGTATGCCTGTGAATCATTTCTCTCAGAATTTCAAACAGAACGTCTTTTCAAAAGGAGCAAATATTCATATACGTATAAGACATGTATCACTCTGCTGTCTATTTGCATCCATAGTTATGTATGATACGTGTGGCGCCTCCTGGGTGATGTAGAGCATGTCTGTTGTGGTCAGTGGGAAATGGTGCATTGGTGTTTACTCATTCACGTATGTATACTATTTAGTGTTTATACAAAGGTAATTGAAGATGCTTCAGCGTGACAGTTCAACCAGTCATGTGATCTTGCGTACCCTAGCATCACTCACCTCACTTGCCCAAAGCCAGTATGCTGGGCTTCAGTTCCAGGGCTGACTCCTACTCCTCAGGCTACTCACTTCCGCCACACTGAATTCGAGGGGGATCTGTACCTTACTGGTTCCCTAAGGTTGGCATGAAGGTCATAGTTGCCAGTGGTGATAGCTATGTGCCTGTGTAGAATTCTCTATTTCTAGATGTCTGTCATCCCTGCCATCCTCCTACACCACGAGGTTGCTCTTGTCAACCATTCGGGATTAGGAAACATGAGGTTTCATGGCTGATGGATCTTTTATATTTTCCGTGGGCTGCTGTGTAGGGAGAATACCTGCCCCTTGATTCCCAATCACTTTCTAAGGGCTTTGTCTCCAGAGAGCAATACCTGCTCAGAACTTAACATCCTACAAGGAAAGGGGAGGTGCATGACAGTNTGAGGTTGCTCTTGTCAACCATTCGGGATTAGGAAACATGAGGTTTCATGGCTGATGGATCTTTTATATTTTCCGTGGGCTGCTGTGTAGGGAGAATACCTGCCCCTTGATTCCCAATCACTTCCTAAGGGCTTTGTCTCCAGAGAGCAATACCTGCTCAGAACTTAACATCCTACAAGGAAAGGGGAGGTGCATGACAGTAAGCCTGGTTGTTTATATCGAGTTTTGAATGTTTGGTGTCAGCTTGCTCTAAACTTGGGGCTCATTGCGGGTAGTAGTCTTAATGATCTCCAGCAGTTTGGTATAATTCTTGGGATTCTATGGTTTGGTATTTTTCAACCAGCAGGACTGCATGGGATTTGGGCTGCTTGGAGCTCTCAGTCGCCTGGTTAGTGTAGGTCGACCTCTAGCAGCAGAGACTATATACAGACTATTGTTTCAGTTTGTCAGCTCCCTAATGTAAACAAAATTGATGGAATTTGCTCAACCCACATGTGCAGTTGAGTTGTCCTTGTAGGCATAGCCCCGTTTTTATATCCTGATTGTGCCAATCTATCTGTTTTTCTTGAGGAAGGTTTAGGTCTGTGGTCCATGGTTTGGCTTGCCACCTATGGCAATCAGTTTTCCATTGCTACTTAGGATATCCCTAGTGCTAGAAAAGTTTCCATTCTAGTCTTAAGATGAAATTGGGAGTATCAGCATTCCTCAAAATGCTTTCCCGCATCTGGCGAAGAAGCCACAAGGAGAAAACAATTTATTGTGGTGTTCTTTGGATTAGGGCCCATTTAATTTGAGAGCTGCATTTACCCACGATTCCTTCTTTGGCCATCTTGACTGAAGTGAAGTAGATTCTACAGGCCGATGAGTTTGCTCCACCTCTTATTCCATTCCAGTTCCTGACCAGTGGAGGCTTTTCGGAGGGGGCTATAACACACTTTAAGCCTGAATTACTGCTATCGCCAAGTGTAATAATAGTCACTCCAGGTAAGTTAATAAACTGATATAGAATGGTGAATCACTTGAATGGACTGGGGGCAAATGCTTTGAAATAATGGAATACACTGATTTCCAGACGAACCATTTTCACTGGACTTCACTTACCTTATTTTCACGGTTTCATCTTTAAAGTGCACTGAGTTGGACCTGCGTACGTCCTACCAAACAGGTTTTGCAAACCCGATACTTAGTAAACACTGCCAATGCCACGTACAAACTACTTCAGAACCAAGCAGACACGAGTTCAAACAAGTAAAATTGGGCGAACTGGAACGATGTACAAACTTGTTGTGGTGTGACGGTAATGGGCATGCAACCATATCATCCTCATTGTGTGACGCCGCGAGTACGTGCGTTCGTACGCGAGGGACAGTTCACGTGTGCGCGCTGTGAGAACAGTCCAACCGAAGCAACTTCTAACTACCACGACTTACTCAGTGGTAGCAGAATTCTGCCTACGCATTGCCAACAATCTATGTGCCATGGCGTCGGAACTAACATTTAAACATGCAAATTGTGAGAACACCGTGCCTACCAGCGGTGCATTCCCATCAACGAGTGGACGGCGGAAAAAGACTGGCTACAAATGCCAGGGTACCAATTCCAATCTGGACCAGCACAGAACATGTCACTCATACAGAACCAAAACGCAAATGGTGCAAGCCAACATATTTATTGTACATCTGTTCATGGTTGTAGAAGGGGAGGGGGGAGAAGCAGGGAAGACGTTTAGCCACCCACCCTAATATTTTTGGTGGGAACCCCCTTCCCCGACTTTTCATGCTAATAAATTATTCATTAAATTATTCACTTTAGTTGTGCAACATTATATAGTCGGTAACTCTTATAATTGTGTTTTTGAGGACTTGTTTTAAACTTACAGAATTGACAACTTTATGTCTAGTGCTATTTATAACCATCAAACAATGTGTTTCATTGCAAACCATGTAACAAAATGCGGGAAAAACAGAAATGTCTGCTTTGTAATTAAAACTTATGCTACTAAATAATTACCATATTTTAAAGGTAAGTTGATGATGTGAAGAATGCCAACCCCTCCCCCGCCCGGCTCTGTATTCTCGTATCAAATCTACGCAAATTCACCTTCTCTTTTTCAATCATTGCCTACGTTCGCGGTCTTGCCGACAGAGGTTCCCCTATGGCTTCCTCGACAACTGTACCATCACAGTTACAGTGTATGTGAGGAAGAATGGCCTCACTTTGTCTGGGGGCAGCTTACCGGAGACGCGAACCAGTGTTGGCGATCCGTAACACATTACGTATGAAGTTGGCAGTATTCCCAACAGCTTTTCAGCGCCGATACACCGACACATTTTCGTCCCTACAAGTGTGTAGTCGTGTAGTATTGGACAATCAAGTGGTGCACGAAACACTGACAAATTGCGGAAGATTAACTTGGTCCAGTAATACCATTTAAATATGACGGGGACAGAAATACTGGAAGTAGTAGCTGGCACCACAGTCCGTTATAATAATTCATGCGCTCAATAAGAATCCTAGATGGCAGCATGTGCGAAGCCGCACCACCACATTGAGACTGGGAAGATTACATATCACAGAGGTAAGTACATAAANCGTGCAAAGCCGCATCACCACATTGAGAAGATTACATGTCACAGAGGTAAGTACATAAATTCAGTGGGAACAAAATGGTTACCGAGAACAGTGCCAGAACATGTGGTACAAAAGTCACCACCAGTGCAAACAGAACCAGTAGTAAAAACCAGTGGTAAGATAGTATGAGAGAAGTCTAAAAAGCCATCTTATCTCTGCCACTGCTGCCCAGGATAACTGTTCCACTGGCATAGTGACTGCCCAAGCGTGGAAAGACCCACAGCTCTGGATAACGACAGTCACCCACCGTCGGTAGGAAACGGCAAGGCGGGGTAGGTTTGCTCAGGTACCGCCTCCCCACGACCTGCTGAGAATAACCAACCTTAACCCCACAACATTTACTACTGCGGCAGGTCTACTCAGACGAAGAACAGCCCACCAATTGCAAGTTTATAAGCATTCCGTTATACATTATCAATGTAAAAGTGCTATGCTTTTACTGACATGACCGCATCTCACAACTTCGTCAGGCCAGGGCTTTGTTGACGTGAAAGTGCTGCGACTTCACAATGAATCAGTGCAGTTAGCTGCCCCTGGCCATAGCGGGGAAAGCATGGGAGAAACAACAGTCACCATACGCATACGCGACCTCGAGACAACCACCACAGCGCTCGTCATCAACGAGCTACGTGAATATGCCATTCTCGGCCTCCCGTGGTTAACCGACCAAAACACAATCTTTGAACCAGCAGCTAGGCAGATCCATTTTGGCACTAGGGAATGTAGAACAGTATACAACCTAGATCCCCACCCTAGCCTTAATGCACCCAGCATCATACTTGATCTGACCCACGAGGTACCACCAGCTTACCGTGACGTGGTACCGCGAGTGCTGGAAGAGAGACGCAATGTGTTCGTAGCAGCAGATCCGTTACGGCATACCACCGTCGCAGAACTTGCAATTGAAACATAACATCAAAACCCCATTTTCACACAGCGACGCGGTTACCTCAGTCTTCAGAGCAAAATCATACGTGACAGGTACACGAGATGCTAGAGGAAGGTGTTATAAAACCCACAGAAAGTCGCTATATTTTCGCCATTATTCTGGAAGTGACGCGTTGAGGCACGCGTTACTCCCGCCCATATATTCGTATACAATAATTGTTTGTTTTAGTGAGCTCTACCACCCCTCGATGTTTGTCCCATGATTTTAGAATCATTCTGTACATATATTTATTTTCTCGTCCATAGGTTACTTGTCGTTAGGTTTTTTTTGCGTGTCAGTCCTGTATTTTTCTATGACAGACATCTGCATCGCAATGGCGAATGTCCAAAAATCTCCATCTAGTCATTCACCCCCATTGCACTATTCATTCAAAGTGAGATGTGCTGTAAGAAAACTGTTGTTAAAACTCACATGTATGACATAAAAGGAAAAATGAGCGCGAGCGTTTTCTTTTTTTACTTTTCACACTACAGCCCAAAACAGAAGAATGGAAAAGGAACACGGGATGCTTATTATAATTGCAAGGTACATTAAATAGCATGGCGGGTTCCATGTTTGTTGAACATCCCAAGGACCTCGATAAAGCTACTGGCGCGGCTCGAGAGTCTGTTATAAGGTAG
>NQII01007391.1:16134-64833 GCA_002778355.1 Clitarchus hookeri
ACTATGATGCGGAGGACCCTGTTCTGGAAGCACTGAAGTTTTCTGAGGTGACAGCCCGAGGCTGTACCCCAGACGGGTGATGCGTAGGTGAGGATGGGACGAATGAGTGATTTAAAAATGATGACTCCATTACGTGTACGAAGTGAACTACGGCGGTGAAATTGTGGAAACAGCTGCCTTAGCCGAGAGTTGGCCTTGGCAAGCTGAGTATGGATGTGGTGTTTCCAGCTCAGGATCCTATCCATTATTACACCCAGGTACTTTACCTTGTTTTTAAATTCTATAGGCTGACCACAGAACTGTAGTGTAGTCGTGGGGTTAAGGCGCTTGCGGTCAAAGACGATGGCTTCTGTCTTCGAAGCATTGGCCTTAATCCGCCATTTTGCCAGCCAGGGCTCTATGTCATCCAGGGCAGCCTGGACGTGGCTTATGGCCCGATCTCTGCTCATCGACGACGCGAAGATGATGGTGTCGTCCGCATAACAGCCGATGCGAGCCTCTCCAGCTCGTGGCATATCATTGATGTAAATGTTGAACAGGATCGGGCCAAGGATACTGCCATGGGGAACTCCTGCTGTTGCCTGGCAGATCGTGGATTTTTCACCGTCGAGACTGACATGAAATGAGCGGGATGTCCAATATGAAGCAATTAAGCGAATTATGTAGGGCGGAAAGCTATATTGGTGAAGTTTGTATGGCAGACCAGGATGATAGACCCTGTCGAACGCCTTTTCTATGTCTAGAAGGGCGACGACAGTATGATAGTGATATTCAATGGACTTCGTGGCTTCCAGAGTGAGCCGGGTGAGCTGATGAACAGTGGAGTGCCCACACCGGAACCCAAACTGTTCGTCACGAAGTATGTGGTGAGACGAAATGTGTGCTACCACCCTTCCATTCACCACTCTCTCCAGAAGTTTGGAGAGAGTGGAGAGCAGACTAATGGGGCGATAGCTGGTGGGAAGTGAGGGTGATTTACCGGGCTTTAGGAAAGTCACCACCCTGGCCTGCTTCCACCTATCAGGGAAATGACGATGGCTGAGAATGAGTGAATAAAACTGTGCTAAAATCTGGATGAATTCAAATGGTATCTTTTTAATGATGTTGTAGGTGATATTGTCCTCGCCAGGAGCTGTGTTGCGGCGGATGGTTTTAAAGGCTGACATCAGCTCGCCGGTGGTTACTTCCTCAGTTTCCTCGGGGGTTTCCCCACCCAGTACATCTGCCAGGGTTTCCTCGATGTGACGCTGGTGTTCTGCGTCCCCATCTCCGTCGTTGGGGCGGAAAGTTTCTTCCAGAGCCCTGGCTGGAACATTTCCCTTATCCCTGGCGGTTTAGGCAACCCCCTCGGCACGTGTGAGTAGCGGGACTGTGGAGTAGGTACCAGTTAGGCGCCGCGTCATCTTCCACAGGGAGTTGTCAGCGATCTCGAGAGCAGCAACCTTGTTATCCCACTGCTGCCCCCTGAAATCACTGACGAGTGTCTCCACTGTGTCTCGCGCCTGCTGGTACCTCTCCCTGTACATACAGTGGGTCACGGGTTTGCTGCCACAGCCTCTTGTATCTGTTTCTGTTTGTGATGGCGTTCTTGATGTATGGTGGAAACATAGTGTGTGTGTCTTTGGGTGTAATTGGTGGGATGTGTTGTTTTGCTGCTGTAATGATGGCCTGTTCTATTATTGTAGCTGTGTTTTCAATGTGTTCTGGTGTGTGTGTTGCATTGATGGTGTGCTGTAGTGCTTCTGCTTTATTGTAGAGTGTTGCTTGAAAAGAATCCCAGTCAGCTTTTTTATAATTAAATCTGTGTGTATGTGGCACAAGCTGTGGGTGTAATGTGTGTTGTATGTCCATGAAAACTGGGATGTGGTCACTGGTGAGTGCAGTGTCTGTGTATAGTTTGTACTGGAAAGTGTTGCCTTTATTGAGTATAATATCCAGTACATCTGGTGTGTGATGTGGGTTGTCTGGGTAAAATGTTGGTGTTGTTGGTGCATCTACAATGTATGTGTGCGTGTAAGCGTGTCTGTGGAGTGTTCGTCCGTGTGTTTTATCTCTCTTTGATTGCCAGGCAGGGTGCTTGGCCTTCAAGTCACCTGCTGTTAGCACTCGTGGAGATGTGTGTAGTAATATGTCTATCTCACTCGTGTCGAGGGGTGAAGGTGGTGTGATGTATGTTGCTATGATGGTTACTGGTTGATTATGAATATATATGTCTATAGCTACGGCTTCTGTGTTGTGTAGCTGTGTTAGTGGGTGAGTGTTATGACGAATGGTTCTGTGTACTAAAATGGCAACTCCACCCCCATGTGAGTTTCTGTCTTGCCTATGTATTGTGTAATATGGGCTTTTTGTGTTTCTTGTTTGGGTGAAAGTGTGTTTCTGTGATGATGGCGATGTGTGTGTGCGTGTTGTGTATGTAGTCAGACTGTTCGTGTGTTTTGTAGGTTAAGCCCCTTGCATTCCAGATGAGAATGCGGGGTGTGTGTGTGTTTTGTTTTTGTTGTGGTTGTGTTGTCATTATTGTGTGTTTGTGTTTTCTTGTGTTTTATGTAGCAGCACTAGTATTTTCTGGAGGAAAAGTGTTGTTGCCACGAACTGTTGGTGTAGTGTTTGTGTTTGGTCTGCCCATTGTGTGATCTGGTGTATGATTAAATCGTAGAATNTGAAATCGTAGAATATCTTAGTGTCTGTGTGTGTGTAACCAGGAATCTCCTGCATTATCGCATGGAACTTCTGGAATGCCAGAAGTTCCTGCGCCTTAGATACAGGCAGGGGAGCCTGTCGTGTTTGTGTAGTGGTGGGTTTGTCTTGTGTGATTTGTTGTGTTTTTGTATGTGTGCTTGTGCTTGGTTTTTCCTTATTGTGTGCATGTGTGCGTGTGTCAGCCAGCTCTTTCTGCGGTTGTGCTTTGTATTTATTATTTATTATTTATTAATTACTTTGAAAAACTTGTGATTTTATAATTTCTATTGTGTGTGTTTGTGACTCTGGTACTGGCCTGGGGTTATTGCGTGCCTGTGTGTTACTTTGCTGTGTTATTTATGAGTATGTCTTTCTGGTTTGTTGCTGTGTTGAGCTGGCTTTTTGGTTTGTGTGTAATGTGGTTTGATGGAGGTTTGTGTTATGTGTTTTGGGTAGAGCAATTGGTTGAGTAATATTTTGCACAGGTGCACTTTTGTGCTCCACCCTGCGTAGTTGTTGTGTGGTGTTGGACCTTGGCGCAGCTCGTGACTTGGCCCAGCTCAGCTTCACTGGGCACTGCGAGTAGGCCGCCGAGTGACCTTGCCTGCAGAGTGCGCATGTTGGCTGCTCTGCTATGCAGTCTCTGCGGGGATGAGCCCCGCCGCAGCGCACGCAGCACTCCGCGCACTCACTCTGGCGGCTTGTGTGCCCCAGCTTCTGGCATCGGAAGCACTGCACTGGGCCTGTGGGGGGATGTAGTGGTTCCAATGGAGCCTAGTCATTCCCAGTATTCTGGGTACTTGGTGGAGGCGGGCCAGTGTCTTCTCGGCGTCTTCCTCCACATGAATCTCCACCTTGTAGAGTCCCAGCGGCTGCCTGGTCCTGCGGCTGGTCATCTGCAGCACCGATGACACCTTTACATGCTGCGCCAGTTGTTGGTGGATGAGCTCAGTGTCTTCTCCCGCCGGGATGCCTCCCAAGACGACACGCAGAGGGCGTCTCTCTTGGCGGGAGAACTGAGCAAACTCAATTCCTCGAGCTCTGAGTGCTGCCTGCACTCGCCGGAACACCAGCTCATCACTGAGGATGAGCGCAAACTGACCCGATGTTCCAGGGTGCGGGCGCAGCTCATACAGCTCCTCTGTGACGCCAGCATTGGTGAGGATGGTGTGGAGCAGCGACGCACGAGTGGCGAAGACATGGAGAGTGACCCGCCTCGGTTTGCTGGGTTTATTTGGCCCCACTGGACCACTGGATGTAGGCTGTGGCTGGTGTGGGGCGGTTGTTGGAGTTGCCTGTATCTTTGTCCTGTATTTTGCGGTCCCTTTGTAGGGACCTCCCTTATTCTTAATTAATGCAGGTATGCGTGATACCTTGGGAGGCCCTGGAATGCCTTTATTTGTAATGGGATTTGGATTAGCTGTCATGTCAGGGGAGGAAGTGCAGGCAACAACCTCTGGGATGCTGCCTTCTTCCTTGCTGGAGATGCATGGGGGCCTGCTTGTGCTGTAATGGGTGTGGTAGGTGTTTCAAGCAGGCCTCCAGTTAGTTTAATGAGAGGGTGGGGGTGGCTTCTCCTCCCTGCGTCAGTGTAGGCGTCCGCAGTAAGGGAAGTCGTCCTTGTTGTTTGTTGGCGGGCGTGACGCAACCCTCCAATGTGCTCTGTTCGGCCGCTGGGCCGGTACTGTGGAGCGAGACGTCGCGCGGCCTCTCTTGTCGGGGCGCTCGCGCCTGGCGGCGGCCAGCAGACCTCTGTCTACTGACGGCGCGCCTTGTCCTGCGCGCGCATGTTGGATCCTTTGCTGCTCGTTCCAGGCTTCTCTTGGTAATGGGGTTGCTCGTCACCGACTGTCGGCGTTCCCTACGCCTGGCTCTGGTCGCGAGTGGTGAAAAGTCAGTTGTATTTGTCATGGCAGGTTCCACAGAGTGTATTGTTATTTTGTTAGGACTGAGAGTGTTTACAGTGCCTATTGTTGGTGCCACGCCTTCAGGGGTTTTCGCTGGTGTATTCTCCATATTAATACGTAAAAAAACAAGTTAAATTAAAAATTAAGTATTAAAAAATAAAAATTAAAAATTAATAATTAAAATTAAAAATTAAAAAGAGAGTATATAAAAAGGGCGAAAGTACTTTAAATTAACAAATGTAATGGTGTTTGTGCTCCTGCTTGCGAGGGTGCGCTCGCAGGAGGACAGCTGCCTTATTTGTAGGCTGCTGTACTTGCCTATCAANGGAGTTCTATAGAACTTTATCCGCAGCCTGGTAATAAGGTACCACACTCTGGCAGATGTCTGAACACTCAGGCTTGCAGATTGAGCAGGCCCAAGTGCCCAGGCAGGTCTTCTGGTAGCTGTTGTTGTGCTGGAGTGTTGGCTCGCTTCCTGGAATTCTTGGGCAGCACTGCAGGAGTAGCTCGGCTTCTCGGAATTCCTGCAGGCTGCAGAGGCTCGCTTCCTGGAATTCCTCGCAGTGGCTTGCAGGGCTGGAGGGCTTCCAGGAATTCTTGCNGCAGGCTGCAGAGGCTCGCTTCCTGGAATTCCTCGCAGTGGCTTGCAGGGCTGGAGGGCTTCCAGGAATTCTTGCTGCTCGTCGCTTCTCTTGGTTGCTGGTTGGCTGGGAGCTCCTGGAGGTCTGCTCTGCTCGGCGTCTCGGAGAAGAATGCATGCCACAGAGGAAAGATTTGCTGTATCGGACGAGATGCTGTGATGTCGGGACGAGTGCGAGCCATCCCCCCCGCACCGGACCACGAAGAAGAAGTGACATTTTTTGTTAGAAGAGGAGCGTCGTTGCCAGCAACGCCCGGTCCGGGTACCTTTAGAGGGCTCGGGTGAGGTAATATTGACAGCCAGGGTTCAGAGTGTAATAATGGCCCAAACCGCTGGTGCCTCCTAGCTGTGTCTCCGGTAGAGGGGGGCAGTAGAGGCGCCAGTGTGTGGGGGGATGAACTTTATAGTTTAGCCAGGCCTTAAGGAAATTTTTAGTTCGATATTCGAAATGATAGCTGCCGGATGCGTAAATGGAAAAGCTAAATGAACAAAAGAGGGAGGGTAACAGGACGAGAAATTAACATAGAAAAAACGCGAATCGCCGGCATGTCAGGGGGCGCAGGCGATTAAAGTGACTCCAGAATGGAATTAATAATGCTTGTCAAAATAAAGTTACAGGGAAAAGGACATATAGCCGATGACGTTGTAATTAGTACGAAGGCCGTGGGTAACACCCTCTAATAATTATACCCATACATTCAATTTAAATGAAAGTCGGGGGCGAAAGTCTACCGACTTAGGTCGCCCTAACCAGGATAGAAAATTTACCAGTCAATCAATTAATGCCGGGATCATGCAATGGACGGGGAAATCAGTACTAGAAATGGAGATAGGACTAACTGGAGGCCTGCTTGAAACACCTACCACACCCATTACAGCACAAGCAGGCCCCCATGCATCTCCAGCAAGGAAGAAGGCAGCATCCCAGAGGTTGTTGCCTGCACTTCCTCCCCTGACATGACAGCTAATCCAAATCCCATGACAAATAAAGGCGTTCCAGGGCCTCCCAAGGTATCACGCATACCTGCATTAATTAAGAATAAGGGAGGTCCCTACAAAGGAAACGCAAAGTACAGAACCAAGACACAGGCTCCACAGGCAACAACAACAACTGCCCCACACCAGGCACAGCCTACATCCAGTGGTCAAGTGGGGCCAAATAAACCCAGCAAACCGAGGCGGGTCACTCTCCATGTCTTCGCCACTCGTGCGTCGCTGCTCCACACCATCCTCACCAATGCTGGCGTCACAGAGGAGCTGTATGAGCTGCGCCCGCACCCTGGAACATCGGGTCAGTTTGCGCTCATCCTCAGTGATGAGCTGGTGTTCCGGCGAGTGCAGGCAGCACTCAGAGCTCGAGGAATTGAGTTTGCTCAGTTCTCCCGCCAAGAGAGACGCCCTCTGCGTGTCGTCTTGGGAGGCATCCCGGCGGGAGAAGACACTGAGCTCATCCACCAACAACTGGCGCAGCATGTAAAGGTGTCATCGGTGCTGCAGATGACCAGCCGCAGGACCAGGCAGCCGCTGGGACTCTACAAGGTGGAGATACATGTGGAGGATGACGCGGAGAAGACACTGGCCCGCCTCCACCAAGTGCCCAGAATACTGGGGATGACAAGGCTCCACTGGAACCACTACATCCCCCCCACAGGCCCAGTGCAGTGCTTCCGATGCCAAAAACTGG
Organism: Clitarchus hookeri; assembly: GCA_002778355.1. NCBI lineage: Eukaryota > Metazoa > Arthropoda > Insecta > Phasmatodea > Phasmatidae > Clitarchus > Clitarchus hookeri. The sequence continues at coordinate 23,048 of NQII01007391.1, forward strand.
GGCACACAAGCCGCCAGTGTGAGTGCGCGGAGTGCTGCGTGCGCTGCGGTGGGGCTCATCCCCGCAGAGACTGCAAAGCAGAGCAGCCAACATGCGCACTCTGCAAACAAGATCACTCGGCGGCCTACTCGCAGTGCCCAGTGAAGCTGCGCTGGGCCAAGTCACGAGCTGCACCACAGCCCGACATTACACAACAACCACGCAGGGTGGAGCACAAAAGTGCACCTGTACACAATAATGCACAACCAATTGCTCCACCCAAAACACATAACACAAACCTCCAACAAACCACATTTAACACAAACCAAAAAGCCAGCTCTACACAGCAACAAACCAGAAGGACCTACTCACAAATTACACAGCTAAGCAACACACAAGCACGTAATAATACCAGCCCAGCGCCAGAATCACAAACACACACAATAGAAATTATAAAATCACAAGTTTTTCAAAGTAATAAATAAATAATAAATAATAAATACAAGCACTACCGCAGCAAGAGCTGGCTGACACACGCACACATGCACACAATAAGGAAAAACCAAGCACACATACAAAAGCACAACAAATCACACAAGACAAACCCACCAATACACAAACACGACAGGCTCCCCTGCCTGTATCTAAGGCGCAGGACCTTCTGGCATTCCAGCAGTTCCATGCGATAATGCAGGAGATACCTGGTTATTCACACACAGACACCAAGATTTCCTACGATTTAATCATACACCAGATTAAACAATGGGCAAACCAAACACAAACACTACACCAACAGTTCGTGGCAACAACACTATTCCTTCAGAAAATACTAGTGCTGCTACATAAAACACAAGAAAACACAAACACACAATAATGACAGCACAACCACAACAAAAACCAAACACACACACACCCCGCATTCTCATCTGGAATGCTAGGGGCTTAACCTACAAAACACACGAACTGTCTGACTACTTACACAATACACACACACACATAGCCATCATCACAGAAACACACTTTCACCCAAACAAGAAACACAAAATCCCAGATTACACAATACATAGGCAAGACAGAAACTCACATGGGGGTGGAGTTGCCATTTTAGTACACAGAACCATTCGTCATAACACTCACCCACTACCACAGCTACACAACACAGAAGCCGTAGCTATAGACATATATATTCATAATCAACCAGTTACCATCATAGCAACATACATCACACTCCCTTCACCCCTCGACACGAGTGAGATAGACATATTACTACACACATCTCCACGAGTGCTAATAGCAGGTGACTTGAACGCCAAGCACCCTGCCTGGCACTCAAAGAGAGCTAACACACACGGAAGAACACTCCACAGACACGCTAGCACGCACACATACATTGTAGATGCACCAACAACACCAACATTTTACCCAGACAACCCACATCACACACCAGATGTACTGGATATTATACTCAATAAAGGCAACACTTTCCAGTACAAACTATACACAGACACTGCACTCACCAGCGACCACATCCCAGTTTTCATGGACATACAACACTCATCACACCCACAGCTTATGCCACACACACACAGATTTAATTATAAAAAAGCTGACTGGGATTCTTTTCAAGCAACACTCTACAATAAAGCAGAAACACTACAACACACTATCAATGCAACACACACACCAGAACACATTGAAAACACAGCTACAATTATAGAACAGGCCATCATTACAGCAGCAAAACAACACATCCCATCAATTACACCCAAAGACACACACACTATGTTTCCACAATACATCAAGAAAGCCATCACAAACAGAAATAGACACAAGAGGCTGTGGCAGCGAACCCGTGACCCACTGTACAAGGAGAGGTACCAGCAGGCGCAAGACACAGTGGAGGCACTCGTCAGTGATTTCAGGGGGCAGCAGTGGGATAAGAAGGTTGCTGCTCTCGAGATCGCTGACAACTCCCTGTGGAAGATGACGCGGCGCCTAACTGGTACCTACTCCACAGTCCCGCCGCTCACGCATGCCCAGGGGGTTGCCTACACCGCCGGGGATAAGGCAAATGTGCTAGCCAGGGCTCTGGAAGAAACTTTCCGACCCAACGATGGAGATGGCGACGCAGAACACCAGCGCCACATCGAGGAAACCCTGGCAGACGTATTGGGTGGGGAAACCCCCGAGGAAACCGAGGATGTAACCACCGTCGAGCTGATGTCAGCCATTAAAACCATCCGCCGCAACACAGCTCCTGGCGAGGACAATATCACTTACAACATCATTAAAAAGATTCCATTTGAATTCATCCAGATTTTAGCACAGTTTTATTCACTCATTCTCAAGCATCATCATTTCCCAGATAGGTGGAAGCAGGCCAGGGTGGTGACTTTCCTAAAGCCCGGTAAATCACCCTCACTTCCCACCAGCTATCGCCCCATTAGTCTGCTCTCCACTCTCTCCAAACTTCTGGAGAGAGTGGTGAATGGAAGGGTGGTAGCACACATTTCGTCTCACCACATACTTCGTGACGAACAGTTTGGGTTCCGGTGTGGGCACTCTACTGTTCATCAGCTCACCCGGCTCACTCTGGAAGCCACGAAGTCCATCGAATATCACTATCATACTGTCGTCGCCCTTCTAGACATAGAAAAGGCGTTCGACAGGGTCTATCATCCTGGTCTGCTCTACAAACTTCACCAATATAGCTTTCCGCCCTACATCATTCGATTCATTGCTTCATATCTGACATCCCGCTCATTTCATGTCAGTCTCGACGGTGAAAAATCCACGATCTGCCAGGCAACAGCAGGAGTTCCCCAGGGCAGCATCCTTGGCCCGATCCTGTTCAACATCTACATCAACGACATGCCACGAGCTGGAGAGGCTCGTATAGGATGTTATGCGGACGACACCATCATCTTCGCGTCATCGATGAACAGAGATCGGGCCATAAGTCATGTCCAGGCTGCCCTGGATGACATAGAGCCCTGGCTGGCAAAATGGCGGATTAAGGCCAATGCTTCAAAGACCGAAGCCATCGTCTTTGACCGCAAGCGCCTTAACCCCACGACTACACTACAGTTCTGTGGTCAGCCTATAGAATTTAAAGATAAGGTAAAGTACCTGGGTGTAATAATGGATAGGACCCTGAGCTGGAAACACCACATCCATACTCAGCTTGCCAAAGCCAACTCTCGGCTAAGGCAGCTGTTTCCACTATTTCACCGCCATAGTTCACTTCGTACACATAATGGAGTCATCATTTTTAAATCACTCATTCGTCCCATCCTCACCTACGCATCATCCGTCTGGGGTACAGCCTCGGGCTGTCACCTCAGAAAACTTCAGTGCTTCCAGAACAGGGTCCTCCGCATCATAGTAAATGCACCCAGGTACACACGCAACGAACAAATACACAAGGAGCTTAAAATTGACACTTTTACACAACACATACACAAACTGGCCACAGAACTGTACAAGAAGATCCCGACGAGTGAAAACCCCCTGGTTCGTGAGCTGGGGGATTATGATGAAAGGCTGGTGTGGAGGCAGAGACGACCCAAAGCGCTTCTCCTCCCTCCTGTAACTTGACGAAGGTGACACTGCCTAAGGGGGCAGTTTGTACATTTTTATGCATATATACTCTTTTACTCTTAACACTCTTATACACATTATTATATTTCTACTTGTTTTTCTATGACGGTGCCACTTCCGGCCTTAAACATTATTGTACCTGATATCCTATTCTAGTTTTCACTATATTAACCATGTAATTCCTATATTTATTCCTGTATATATTTAACTAATTATTTTGCAAAGCTGCAATAAGTTCTGTTTTATGTGCGTATGTATGAGTGTAAATGGACGTGTGAATGTGAATGAAAAATAAAAACAAAAAACAAATAAAAATATGAAAACAATAAAAGAATAAAATAAAAATTAAATAAAATAAAAAACCCATTATAAATCAAAATTGTATGAATAAAAATGCATACCCACAATGCTTAAGTGGAGATTCTTTAGGCTGCACACCCGCATAATTCCAGGGCCTTGGTGGAGTCTCACTGTCTCTGGTGGTGCGTGGGTGTGCTGGCCTGGCTCGTGGCTTCCCTGGGGCTGCTTCTGCTGCTCTGGTGTTAGCTATACACACCATGATACAACTGAATGCCGACCAATATTTTCTATAACTGGATCTACAATATATATTTATTCATTCCACATCACCAGACATTCACCTACATCCTAGGGAGGCCCGGAGATATGTTAGCGAGTAACATATCGCCTCTTGTCGAATTCCAGCTGCAGTAATAGGCCTCTGGCACGAGCCTAAAAACTCAGTAAGCCTACCAAAGGACGTCTGGCGAGGATAAAACCCGCAAGTCCGATCACTACCACTCCCCCTTCCAAGGGGGGCCTGAGGGGGTTACACCTTACAGGGCTCTCTAAAGAAGGGGAGGTAAAAACTGCAGCTGGGTGCGGCTCGAGAGCAGATATGTGAAGAGCTGCATGCTCCAGACTGGAAACCTAAAGCCAGGCTGCTCATGATGCCAGCAATGGTGTCTGAGGGGTCGGGTGGAGGTTCCAGTGGCTACAACCTCCTTCGCACTTTGCGGCCGCAGCATTAACACTGCTGCGGGTGTGAGGAGGTGGAGGAGGGGATCCCCGATGGCCAAGCACCACACTATTCAATATCACCCACGAAATCATTCTACCATGCTCAATCATTTCACCAAGTTCCATAAAATATGCCAAGGTAAGTGCAGAAGCCTTTAAGGCTTAAGCACAATGACCTGCAATATCAAGAGTTAAATTTTCTTAGGGGTGCAGGCCCCCTAATATTTTAAGCGTTTAAGCGTTTAAGCAAACAAACACTTCTACCCAGGCAGTGGTTGAGGAAGGTAGCGCTTCCTCTCCTGGCCTATCCTTGCTACCCCTCAGGTAGCCTGGTCAGCTACCACTGTTTTAGGTGTTCTAGGCACACATCGATGGACTCGGCTTCTGCTAAGTCTCACAGCGAAGGGGAGGCTTCGGCCTCTTCTTTCTCGGTGGCACCACATGACACACAGTGGCAGAAGCCAAACAAAAAACACACTGCGCCATCAGCCAATCAGACAACACTTCGGGTAGTACTACCAGTAGAAAATGTTTTCTCACCATTGGGTGAGGAAAGCGAGTCAAATTGCAGTACGAACACCTCCGAAACTGTAGTTTCAGAAACTACTACACTTACAGAAAAACTCGGGCCTCCAGTGTACATCCCGGACACTAAAGTACTTAAATTTTTGGTTAGCTCATTCACGAGAGAATCGTTTGAGACAATTACACTCACTAAAAAACAACACCTGAAGGTTGTTGTAGCATTAGATGATCACTCTGACTTCTGCAGGGAGTTACAAAAGCACCATATACCGTACTACACACACGTCAAAAAAAGCAAAAAGCCGATTAAGGTAGTTATTAAAGGGCTACCACACAACGCCGACAAAAACCGAATAATTAGACACCTCACACAATTCAAATTCACTCCAATTAATGTTTGGAAATTTAATACACCAGCCGATGCGCCTGCAGTTTGGGGGGCAGTAGTCAAACAACACTCAAATCAAAACATACTGAAACTGACCAGATTGCACTATCTGTCAGTTAAAGTAGAAATGTATAGACACCGTCCTGAGGATGTGGTGCAGTGCAGGCGCTGCTGTGCACTGGGCCACACTCAGAAGTATTGCACACTTAGGCCAGTCTGTCTTTTGTGTGCAGGAGATCACGCAAAGGCAGACTGTCCGAATACAGAACACGACAATACAAAGTGGCAGTGTACACTTTGTAAGCAAACAGGACACTCGGCTGCGTGGAAGCAGTGCCAGGTCATACAGGAACACATTGAAACAAGAAAACAATGGATGGCTTCAAAGCTTGTAAAACCATTATCAGACACACAGCAGAAACCGAAAGGAAAAACACAAACAAATGTTCAGTCCGAGACTGAATTTCCAGTACTCAACAACCCATTCATAAGACAAGCACCTACACAACAGCAGGTAGAAAAACCACAAAAACGTAGAAAAAGCGAAAACAACACGACAGAAAATGCGACCATGTTTGCTGATATGCATGAACTGGCCGCTTTTCTGCAAAAAACAAATTTTATAGCTATTATAGAACACTTTAGGCCTGTAATCGCACAGGCAAAAACAATGAACACGCTACAGGAGAAGCAGATGCTACTCCTTACAGCACTCGCCACTCTACCTAAATAAATACTTTAGGGAAACAACAACGCATTTAATTATTTAATTATTGTTAAAACAATACGATTTTATTTAAATACAGCAAAACATAATTAATAGAAACACTCTCTCATCTCGGCACTTCCTGATTGAACAGTGACGAGAAGCAATACACCAATGAACACCTCTCTCTTTCGAAGCCACCTGATTGGTGCGCGACGAGGAGAGCCAGACAACTATGAAAACACCGCGTCTTTTTTACAACATTCTTGCATTCATTACAAGTGGTGCAAAATAAATGCCTCAGATTGGCAGCCAACGCACCCAGGTATGTCCCTGTTAGATGCTTGCACGCCGAATTAAAACAAGAAATGCTGGACGAAGTTATTCGGAAGCAAACCGAGCGTTTTTTATAAATCTAGTGAGGTACACACAAATCCTCTCATAACTGCCCTTGGGGATTATGACTTTGAAATAACTCAGCGCTATAAGCGGCCAAAATCGCTTCTGGCGCACAGGCCCCCTTAGCCCTGCCTGTAACACACAGCCAGGCCTATTAAGTTAGCTCCTGCGCAGCTCTTAGGGTATATAACCTTGTTAGTTTAATTAATTAATGTTTATAAATTAGGTCGCACTTAATAGCTTAGTTAATTAATAGTGGCTGTATGTTTGTGTGTCTGACCTTCAGTCGGGCATACGGGATTAATCCTAACAATGACTACAGCCACTATAGAATATATTAGCTTAATCCAACCATCCAGTGATGGTTAATCAATAGTATTAGACATGCGCGTTAATTATCCCTTCAGGACACAATATACGTACTTATTATTCTTACCAGCAGCGCTGTATATCTTTGTGTCTGACCTTCAGCCAGCACACGGGATTTATCCTACCGATGGCTACAGGCTGCTTAACAATACATAATATATTATATTAGCTAATATTAATTAGTAATTTTTCTCAAGTTACTTGGAGTCCATGACCTTAGTACTTGAACAGTCCTCGAGGACTTAATTTTTATTTTTAGTATAGGTTATTTAGATTAAGTTTAACCCCTTCTTTCAGGTAAATTACCATCTCGCGAGAATTATGAAAAAGTCAGTTTGTGCCAGCTTCTGGCACTCACTGACAGCTAATTCTATTTTTTGTTTAAGTTTCAGGATCCACTGGGGATTCGGATTCGGGGGGGACCTGCCCAATTGCGCTCTCCCCCCACCAGAGTGATGCGCAAGTATTACTCTGGTTAAACCCAGCGCCAAATGAAAGACAGTACCCGCCCCCTCTCTACTAGCACTTTTCAAATCATAATAAAGATAATGATTCCTATCCTCTGTTTCCTGTAGCATTTTCTGTTAAATATGATAATGCATGAACAATTTTTAATTCTTTCCTGTCGAAAGGGTTTTTACTGTGACTATGCAGGTTTTTCCCTTTCTCTTCTAAATATAGTTTAACTATAAGCACACTTAGGGAGGTTGTCATGGCCAAAAGTCGGTCATGGCAGCCCAATCCCTCTTTGCCGTGATGCATGTCTCCTTGCATGAAATCCCTTCCTTGTAGGCGTATGGGGCTTAGCCCTGAGACGCACTTAACTCCCGTCCCTACCGCGGGCTCATATAACACTTAGTATTAGAGTAGTTAGTTAAAAAAAGTTTTACAACATTCAGTCGCTCGTAGACATCGACAGAGACAACACCTACACTACTCTTACAACACAANACACAAGAAGGGCGCCCTGCCCAGGCTGGTTATGTGGGAACTCGTGACAGGTGGGAAATAGCCCCAACCACCACTCGAGTTCCAGGTCTAGTGACACACATGCCAGTCGAGGTAGGGGTCGGGGGGCTAACTTTAACTTTAACTTTCACTTAATAATTAATTTAATTCAATTATATTACAAAAAAAACACATAAAAACCATAAAAACATAAAAAAACCATATATATATATACAAACACATATATTATATATATATAAATTTTAAATTTTTTTTATTTATTTTTTGTATTTCAAATTGACTAAACTTCAAATAATAACGCACTGACCTGCCAGTTTGTTGCAGGTCGGGAAGAAGAAACGACTTGGGAAAGAGGGGCCCTATTGGTACTGGGTTCAGAGACTGGTACTAGGAGCCCCTCCAACTCTAATTTATTTATAAGAGTGTTCTCTTTATGTGATACACTTGGAAACGAGAAATCGTACCCCGATGGAGACATGTATATGACACATCGGGAGACTAGGGCTACTCACACAAAATACACTAATAGCACACTTGCAAACAACTTACAACTGTTAGACACACAAACAGCAAACGACATTCACTCCAGCCGGGAGGCTGGAGGGGAGCTTCACTCCCCCGCCGAAAACACGTAAATGTAATTGAATTTTAAATAGGCAACATCAAATTACTCGCCTAAATAAGGGCCCGGTGCCAAAAGCCCCATAGTACACAGCCCCTGCCGCCGACCCAATGATTTGAGAAAGCGTCCGGGTGTATTTGCTTCACAAACACCTAGTGAGTTATGGGAGTTTCGGCTTCCGGTCTCACAACACTAAATGCCATCCGGTGGCGTATGAGGGTTCGGCGACGGAGATCCACTGCAGGCAATCTCCACAGTTGTGCGAGAAACACGATAGAACACACACAGTGATGTACTCTCATTATTATACACTTTATTAATACATTCCATTTCACTTAACGACACACACGTCAGTTGAGAAGTAGGTACCACAGTTTCCAATACAGTAATGGCTGTTGGTGAAACACATGTCGTTGCCTTGTCTTGGGCGAGATGCTCACTGCTAACACAAGAATGGCCGAGAGTGTGCGGGAATAGTTTCGGTGTGCAAAACGCTGGTTTTACTTTAACGCAGCCTCCATTTCTGACTGCTCTTGCCTTCTTACAATGAGTTACTGCTCAAATTTATAAACTATAGATTTGATATTGGATGTATTTGCATTGTAGAGTTGTGAAAACCTGAACAAACACTTGTTCGAGGAGATACTATTATTTAAGCTACTCTTCTCCTCTATATTAGTTTTCCTTCCCCATCTTCACATATCTACATATGTTTATGTAAGCTTGTTTGGGTAACTGGCAACTATGACATTTGTCAGTAACATACACAGCTATGTCTAACTTTACATTAACAAGCATGAGTGCATTCTCTCTGCGTAAAGACGATGGTAGTAGTATTAAATGTTCAATCATTTCAATTACTAGTGCTGTTAACAAACAATGTTAACTACCTGCTCGTAGCTAGACTGTCTTCTGTTACGTAAACACTGATGGCAGAATACAGACACATCCCAGACTGCATTACACACTTACAAACTGAAATATCTACGCAAATTACGCTCAACCAGAGGCTCCTATTGGAGCAACGGTCGGAAAACAGTTTTCCCACCTCATTCAGTACTTTAGTATAAAAGAGTTTCTGTAGAATGCCAACAAGTTTAACTAAGCATGATGTTCGAGTACCAACACCAGCTTATAAACCTTTGTAAATTATATTTGAAACTACAATATCCAAATTCTACAAATTCCATGGTAAAAGTAAGTTGAACATTTGCTAGACGCCAGACTAATTCAATAATGCAGTGAAATTAAAATTCTTCAGTTTAGAATAAATTCCCCTTTTAATTTGTTTTAAGTGTTATCTCTTCATCACTAGGTGAGAGCTGATATGGAAGGAAATCATGTGAAAATCAATCACACTGGAACTACTTTCTTGTAACCGGGTATTGAAAACACGTGCTCAGAAAGAATAGAAATAGACGAGGCACGTAAAAACTTGCAGCACTCGCTCACATCTGAGTTGCCCCTGCTATTATAGGGAAACAACTGGAATTACAACCTGCATTCAGTGTGTTTAGCTGTTAAATGTGAAAATAACATGTGACTTAGCTATTTTGTCATGTGTGTACAACAAGAAATAGGCAGTCAGTCTGATAGAATTTTTATAATTATATTTGTGAACAGTTTTCTTTCCTTTAAAGTTGAACAAATCCAAACCAATACCTCAGTTCACAAACAAACATTTAAAAAGTATAATGAGAGTTGTGTCATGCCAAGATATTTCTCCAGATATCAGGGCCCTGTTCCACAAGTTACAAATTGTAGCCATGGCTTCCTGCACCATTTCTACACCACATGACTTATCCCAATAAAGACTTGTGTTAGAATATTTGCACATTGGTTGAATTTCAGAACTAGCACAATCCATTGCTAGAAGATGGAAGAGGTCCACTTGTACTGTTGGTGTTACGTGGTGACTGCAAAATCTGTATTTCTGAAGCAGCTTGCTGACTGTTTAGAACAAGGCCAGAGCTGCCATGATTATCCAAATCAGTTGTGTTGGGCCAAGTAATTATCCAGAACATGGGCTGGTAATTATTCAGAATAGGTACTTTTCTGAATAATTTCCCACCCTACAATCCTAGGTTATATTAAAACCCAATGCTCCTATGTTAGATTAAACCCTGCAATTGTAGATTAGATTAAAAATGTAAAATAGTGATTCGCTCATTGTGGGGTTAGGTTAAGTTAGGTCAGGAGAGCACATTTTACGAAATTGGGTGGACAAATGTTAAATTGATGTGTTTTTGTAATTTTTGTGTATTTATTTAAAGTGATTTTACCATTTCAATTTATTTGATCTTCATAGCCCTCCCCACTATCGTATTTGTAGTTTTCTTATTGGTAATACGTTATTGCCCTTAGTAAATTCGTTTTCTGTGTAATAAGTCGAGTGGAAATATACCACTTTCTGGTAATTATCCAGAGTAGGAGCATTTCTGTAGGAAACGTTCTAGGCCAACAAAAGTTGCATTAATGGGTACTGAACAGCTTATCTTGTTAATATTCAGGAGGGCATAATGTTAAAATATGTAGAACTGTTAAAAGTACGAGCAGTTCGCCTCTTTGTTTACGTAGGACGCCATGATTTTTGGTGAAGTAGTGCATTAGTAACCTGAACAAATGTCCATCGTGCCATCACGTTTTTGGCTGGGGGTCTGTAGAAGTCATCGTTATGGTATGTAGACGTCATCATTAGGGAATTTTAGTAGCAGTCCGTCACATTATTGGCTTTGGGTCTGTAGAAGTCATCGTCACGGAATTTTAGTAGCACTTGAGAAGCGAGACAGTATGGTTGTGTTTTTGTGGCCGTGAAATGTGTCGTCTGAATCTGACCGTCCGAAGGCTTGTGATTTAAGATTGGAGGGTGAAAGAATGAGTGCTTCGGTGCGTTATATTCTCCTATGTGGCGGGTGTTACTTGGATGTTTTAGTAGATCGTGTTTTTTTTTTGTCGAGTAAGGATGGTAAGGTGCATGACAGATGAGTGGGACGAGGACAGTGGAATTGTACCCGCCGCCAACCTAGGTGAGTTGATTCATGTACTTCCGGTGTGTTTTACTGTTACTTTAAAACCTTAAAATCCTATATTAGATTAAATTCCTAGGTTATATTAACATGCTACAATCCTAGGTTAGATTAAAACTCAACAATCGTATGTTAGTTTAAAACCCTAAAATTCTAGATAAGTTTAAAATCCAACAAATCTTGATAAGTATTAAAATGTTAAATAGTAATTCACTTATCTTAGGGTTAGGTTCTGTTAGGTTAGGTTGACACATGTTACGAAATTAGTCATACGTTAATGAGCCTAGTATATTCGTGTTCTGCGTAATTAGTAGAGTGGAAATATACCACTTTTTGGGATTTTTTTTACAGAAAAGTTGCTAGTCTGGATAATTACCCACTTTCCATGATTTTTGCTTTTATTTTCTGAAAAGTTCCTATTCTCAATAATTACCTATGCGATAAAAAACGTTAAATTTTTGTCAAATATATTTCTTTCAGGTTGCTGAATCGTGTATAATTTGAGAACCTCTGGAAACGAAACCTTATTTTATAAACTGTAAGTCACAGGGTATGATAACCCACATTAATCAAGCAATGTCGGAATATCATTTAATTCTGATGAATTTTTCAAGGGTGGCCATGATATTCGACAGATGCTTGTAACGTGTAATGGATAAATAGTAGAAAATATATATATAATATCGTTTATCATACACAAATATTTTCCCATTGATAGTAATCAAATGTGCAATGATTCCGGTCTTCCGGTTTAATTTCTACCTATTTAATGTGATGGTTGTATACTGGTAGCATGCGGACATGCTGTGTACCGTGTGAAAACCTGTGATTTATGAGAGCTATTACGCATGTTTCGTTGCAAATATTTCCATAACACATGTTAAAATCAAAGCATTGTGCGGAAATACGAATGATTCTTTGCAATTCCTTTCACTCGAAGAGGGTAATATAATTTTTGTATGGTAATAAGAGTGTGAATAAATTTTGCGTGATTTACCCCAGTTTACCTCCTATTCATAGCCCTCGATACTGAACACATTTGGTAGTATGTACTGCGAACATCGTGATGCCCCTTGTAAATTTGTGTTTTGTGTGATAACGAAAGTCGATATATACAATTTTCAGGGAAGTTTTTTTTAACGGAAAAGCATATATTTTGGATAGTTACCGTAAAATTCTATTACACATAGTTATTCGTATTGGAATACACATTATGGCCTCAAAATATGGAATTAAGGTCTTACCATGTTTCTTCTTATTGACGGGTAAAATTTACACATTACGCTAAAAATAATAATTTTTTTAGTGGTTACCTCTAGTTAAGAAAAATATTATAGCCGGATTAAATTCACTGTAGTTTTCACTAACGACATAGTTGGTTGTCACTGGACACATCAGCCAGACGTTACAAAAACATTGCGCTAGGCCTTAGTTCCCTGTACAGCCATAGGCGAAATCTGTTCCTAAGAAACATTTACAGATTGGTTTAAATTACCGAACTGATGTTCCCAGCACCACCGGGTTTCATATCGTAGCAGGACACTTGTTTATAGACTAAAGATCAGGCAGTCTGATGTCGATGGCTACGCACAACCAATCTCCATGTTCCAATCGTAGAGCTAAAAAATTTCACTCTGTAGTCCCAACATTGAACTTCTTTTCTGCCAACACGTCTAGCGAAAACAGCATGGTTTGGATTTTAGGCTGATTTTGGTTGAAAAATGATTTGTTAACAAATGTGTTGTGATATATGCATACTTCCTCCAACCAATTTGTAAAGCAGTTTGAACATATTAAATTTAGTAGAAGCATTTTTTTTTATATATTAGTGCTTGTCATTAAAAAAATTATTAATCTATGAACAAACTCGTTCGTCACTATTGACCATGTGCGCACGTCGGGTAAAATGCAATTATCAAGGAAGGCCTGTGTGGGGTCGGCTAGCTACCTTTTACCCAGACCCAACTAATGATTACTGCCTGAGAAGACAAGGACCCTCACAGGTCTGTACATAACCCACACCGAGGGGCCAATAGGTAATGTTGGAGACATTTGTGCTAAAGAAATATTATGGTCTGGGGGAGATCCACCATATTATGTATAGGAGATTCAAAAAACGAAGAGGAAGTGTAGAAAACTACATGCCAACTGAAGAAATGAAGGGGTGACTAGAGCTAACGAATTGACGAAAAAAAATTTTAAGGGAGCTTGAAAGTATGATCAAGCAGGCGAAGAATATATTCTTAGCGACGATGGTGGAAGGAGGAAAAGTAAAAAAATGGGGGAATGTGTTTAGGTATGTTTAGGAGGTAAGAAGATGAGAAGGGATGCCTCTGCTGAAAGGTAGGGATGGTAGGACTGCGTCAAATGACCAAGAAAAATTCAGAGATGCTGCAAGGCCAGTACTAGTCAGTGTTTGAGGCAAAGGAGGATTGGAATAGGGAAGCTAAAAGTGATTAGGGGTCGTTTAGTAAATTTAATGTGAGGGAATGGGTGATAGCAATTAAAATCAAGGGGTTGAAGAGCAGAAAGGTAGTGGGAAAAGACGGGATAGATAACGCACAGCTTAAGTTTGGTGGGAGAGAGTTAGTTAAATATTCGGAGGTGTTGTTTAGCATGTTTTTAGGAGAGGGTAAGTTGCCACAAGGTTGGAAGGATGCATTGGTGGTCCCAGTACACAAGCAGGGGGATGATAAGGTGAGGCCTGGCAGCTACAGACCAGTGAGTCTCACATCGAGCACAGGAAAGGTAATGGAGAGGCTGGTTGTTCAGTATGTGGTGAATGTTATGAACGAGAGGTATTGGTTAGAGGAGTCACAACATGGTTTAAGAAAAGGACACTCATGTGAGATGCAGCTGGCTGAGCTGTTAGAGAATCTGGTGCAGGCTGTTGATGAGGGGAAGTAGGCTGATTCCTGATTAATTGATTTTGAGAAGGCATTTGATAAGTTGCCCCACGGTACTTTAATGAAGAAAGTGGATGAGCTGATATTGGACAAATGGGTAGTGGAATGGATTGGGGGCTACCTCAGTGTGTGAAGACATAGGGTTAATTGGGGGAGGCAATATCGGAGGAAGGAGAGCTTACGTCATGGGTGCCATAGGGAAGAATGCTGGCCCTTATGTTGTTTACCATTATGGTAAATGACATGGGTTCGGGGATTAGGGGAAAAATAAGATTATTTGTAGATGGTTGTGTGTTGTATGCAATGGAGGGAGGGGGTGAAAACTTGGAGCCAGACATTGACAGGATATGTTTGAGTACCATAGAGATTAAAAAGGAAGATCAATGTAAGAAAAACGAAGGTAGTGAAGTTAAGAAGGAAGAAGGCGATAAGCAGGGACATGTACAGATGGGAGGAGTAAGAGATAGAAGGAAAAGCTGAATATAAGTATCTAGGTATTGTATTGCAGGGAGACCTCAGATTGAAAAAACAAGTAGAGAAGGTGGTTGCAAAGGGAAGAAGGGCTTTGGGTATGTTGGGGAGAGTTCTGAAGGGAGTCAGCAGTGAGGTGAAGAAGGCATATGGCACAATGGAACGGCTTATGTTAGAATATGCGGCAGCAGTATGGGACCTGTACGTGAAGGTGGAGTTGCGAGAACTAGAGAAGGTGCTAAGAAGGGCAGTAAGATTAGTGAAGGGTAGGTGGAGAAGACAGGGGCAGTACGGTGATGACGAAGGGAACCATAGGCCATCAGTTATGATGGTCAGGATTTACAAGGTGTATAATGTAGACGGTAGGTCAGGGGACGTTATGCTACCAGCGAAGTAAGGGGGTGTTTAGAGGGAGAGGATACAACATGAGAAGCTTCGGGCGGTGGGAAGGTGAACGGAGCAGGGTAGGCAGTCTTTGCTTGTGAGATCTTTGAGGGAGTGGAATGTGTTGAGGGAGAAATAGGTATCTGAGAGGGGGATTGCAAAGTTCAGGAGGGGCATGGAAGAGGATTTTGGTCAGGCAGGATAGATATGAGAGAGCTCGCCACCGGGCTGTAGTCAAATTGTGGGTTATTATTATTATTATTTGTAACTATCCCTAATGATGATATATAGCGGTGTTGACCATGTGACTTTGACAGTTGTGTTGATCCGAGGAACGTCAGTGTTGGGTAAATGCACAGAAAATGAATAAGCGGTCTACCTCATTTTTAGTCGGTGATGTACTATTAGGCTCTACATTCAACCTTCTTCGATGATGGACCCAATAGGCGGTTGTTGGTGATCGTTGTTTTTGGTTGGTCTAAATTGTTTCGAGGTTGTTCTAACAGATAGCAGTAATAATTAGAAAGGTGAAACAATAGGCAACATGCAAATTTGGCAAATATAGTTGAAATGATACAAGCACATTTGTATATATGCATATGAAAAAAAGTTATGTGTGTTCCATAAAAATCGGTTTTGAGAAATGTTATTTTAGTACTAAAACATTAACTTTTGCGGGCGCTGTCCCGTGAATGCAGAGCACTCTCTCATTGGTTTAACGTCAGTAGTCATATGCCAGTGGGCTGTCCCCTGCACGTTTCAAACATGCAGGGCTAAAATGAAAGGCAACTTTGTGAAAATACTGTCGGACAACCTGCCACGAGTAAATACCAATATGGTACTTGATTAATTCATTTCCCATTGTTTTGTGGAAACTTAAATAACAGGTGTAAAATTACAAAGGTAAGAACATGTCTCATTTCGCACAGTTGTGATCTTCAAAGTGACAGTAGGCCTACATCACATGTTAAAATTTATTTGTTTGTTTGTTTTATTGAGGTATTTATTATTATTATCTGTGTTTATGTTTACGATTGCTGAAATTCAAAGTCTTAAATTGAAATATGGAATAGTTATTACATTCACAAAAATTACAGAATAGTAATAAATGCGACTGCAGTGAGCGTACTGTGTTGTCGTGCGCCATACTTTGTCTGTGATAAATTAACTACATTATTTAGAAATAAACCTAATGTTTATAAAGAAGGTTACAAATATTTCCAGATTCTTAACAACGTTTCAGTATTCATAATACACTTTCTTTGCTTTAGAAACGCTAGATAACGAGCAGTATGGTCACAGTAGGCCACAAGCTAGCAAGCTAGTCACTACACGACACCACTCGACTTCTCGAGCAACTGCGGTACAATAAACCACTTCGATGATTTTGGTATACTTGACTCTTTATTTTCTCTTTCCATCACTTCAAACAATTTCTATTTAACCAAATACGCATTACCGCTGAAGTAAATAAACGCGGCGGACAAGGTTGTATCTGACTTGTGACGTCACGGAATGAGCATGTGCGCTTTGGCAGGCGTTTCAAACGTGAAAACTTCCATTTAATCATAACTTTTTCAAAACAAATTTTTAAATAATGATACTTTGTAAATACATTTCTAACACACAAATGATTAAAAACCAAGTGCTAGCAAAAAAATATACATCTTGCCTATGGTTTTATTTGGCAATTCGCATATTTACGCAAAGTGACTAACATCAGGTGAGATTTTGTACTAGTTATGACGGCATAATCCTCACTACATTAAACAAAACTTTGGTTGTAAATTGTGTAAGAATTGGGTAATTCAATGAATGAAAAAATTCTTTGTGTTACTTAACCATTGAACAGTGATTTGGTGTAGGGTGTGATATATTCCAAATATTTCTCCCCTTTCATTAAATGAGAGTGATAAATGCTAGGAATATGATGATTTGATTGACTTTACGTAACTTAATGCGACAGTCAACATATATCGCCCGTTCTTTTAACAATCTCATGCAGTAGTATTTCGACTCGTACAGTTTCTAGACCCACCGAAACTGTGCGAGCGGAGAAATGAAATGCTAATGTTGGCTTTGTGTGGTAGGTCAACAGCCAGGACAGTAAATACCTGCAAACTTTGAGGAATAAGACGTTTATTAATTTTGCCTGTTTTTTTTTTGTTTTTGCTTATTTATTATGGAGGCTAGTGATATTTTAGTAATAATTTAAGGCATTGAGCCGCACTTGCACGAATGTCCGTTCTCTGTAAATACTATACAACGTGATAGTAGAGAGGGCTCTGAAGATCAGAGAAATTGTGGGGTAAAACATGTAAAATTTATGAAAAAAATATTTAAAATCGGCAACCTAATTTTAGAACAGTCAAGAAGACATAACCTTTCTTCCCAACAGGTGAATAACAGGGAATGTGTGACAGCTATTGTGGGTCAGGACAAGTACAATGACTAACAGTTAAATTACAGTAATTAAATCTGGACGGATAACCACAGTAAATGCAAGCAGAACTAACCAAACTTAACCGTACTTCTGTGTAGGAGAATCACTGGAGATTTGTGCACTGACGCACAATTACACGTCAGAAAAAAATATAATCCTGTGCTATGAACCCGATGTAACACCCTCGATTTGTTTGCACATCTAAAACATCTCAATTGTTCATTTGTAAATTTATTTAATTCCTTGAGATTTCTATGTTTTCCCCGGTGCCTAAAAATTCCCTGGCTTTTCCACGTTTTTACTGTTAGCAGCCACCCTATTTATTTGGTGATTAATAATTACTCCAACTTAAACCTACATTTTCTGTGTAGTAACACAGCATATTATTAAAATAAAATAGTAAAAATTTACTGTAAATAAAATTAGAAATTACTGTACTGTAGCAAACATAAACATTAATTGTAAATAAGCTAAAGAAAATTTTCAGTTATTACTTAAGTCCTGCAATTTTCTGTAGAACTTTTAGCTGATGTCAATCTGCTATATCAATATGCACCTGTACACTATATGTCGAAGCTTTGATAATGGTATATTCAGATCCATATACAAAATGTATTAAAATTCACAGAATTTGTAATTGTTTTAAGAAAACCATAAATTGGATATATGGTCCCTCTGGTATGTACAATTATGCTAGAATTCACAAGTGATAATGCATATCCAAATTTCTGAGCATTGGATCCAGTGGGCAGAAAATTTCTGGTTAAAGCCACAAATCAAATCCAGGACTGGCTTACAATTAAACTTTCGACTAGAGCCTAAATGATATATGACTGCATTGTTTACTCTAGACCAGTGTTTTACAACCTGTGGGTCGCGACCCTCAGGGGGGTTGCGAAGCTTTGCTCGGGGGGTCACGATCGCAAGCCAGGTCAAATAAAAAGGCAAGGGTTAAAAGTCGTACACTACAATAAAAAACTGCCATTTTAGTGAGAAGGCTGTGCCTGTTTAGTTTGTAATCATTTGTCGAATCGTGGTTCTATTTTTGAGACGCATATAATCAAATAATTTTCTAATTGGAGATTATATCTCTTTTTAGTTTTTGTGTTCACCATTGAAGAGAAAGTTAGTTCACATAGGTAGGTAGTGGCGAATGGCACTAATAATTTTATACCGTCTCTTGCCAGCTATGGATATTCTTGTTTTTTCTTCATCAAGAAAATGTCAATATTTTGCGAATGAAATTCCATTTTAAGCGTGCCGTCAGCAGCTAAATCTATAAGATTTTCTTTCATATTCGTGGTTAGATCAGCCAATTGTACTGACCTATCCAAGAAAGTATTTAGAGTCCATCTATGCCCATTGTCAGCTTCAGAGTCCAGTTCTGGAAGTAACTTCATAGTTTCTCTTCCAAATTACGCAAGCTCTGTATCATGCAAGGAACGTGAGAACTAACTACCAACGATTGGTCCGTTGCAGTTTCTTCGACAATCTTCTAAACGCAATGGAAAGACTCATATATCATTTTTTGTAAAGACGTTGACCAATAACCAAGTTTTGCGAGAAATCCTTTGATTTTATCCTTTTCCGTTAGAATGTTTTCTTCTCTCTCTTGGAGGCTCTTGTTGAAAATATTTAGGTGGTTAAATAGATCAGCGAGAAATGGTAATTTTAATAACCAAACAGGGTCACAAAAATAATTCGCATACTCAGATTTAGCCTCTTGTAAGAACATTAACAATTAAGCTTTTATTTCCAGAACTCTTGTAAAAAACCTTTCCTTTGGATAGCCGCCTGACCTCTGTATGATAAAGGAGATTTTGATGGAGCAAACCCATGTTTTCACAAACCATTCTGAACGGTCGAGTTTGCAAGGAATTACCATTAATAGAGTTCACAATTTTGATCACCTCTTTAAGCACATCATTTAAATCAGAAGGTAAAACCTTGGCTGCCAGAGCTTGTCGATGAAGAAATCAGTGTGTCCATGAAACATTTTGCATTATTGATTTTAATTTCGTAACGAGTCCGCTCGTGTTGCCATTCATAGCTTTAGCGCCATCGCTACAAATGGCGACACATTTTCTCCAATCAATCTCGTAGTCGCGAGTGCTTTCTAAAAACATGTCGTACAAACACTGGCCTGTAGTGTTCGCAGGAAGTACTTTGCAAAATAAAATGTCTTCTGTGATCCTTTCATCTGCTTCATAGCGCAGAAATACCACAAATTGCGCACAATTTGAAACATCAATAGATTCGTCAAACTGCAAAACCAAATGTGGGCTCTTCTTTAATTTTTCAACTACTTGTTCTCGAATGTCAATGGCCATATCGTTTATTCTGCGTTCAGTAGTATTATCAGAAAGCGGTATGCTTTTTGTTTGCCTCCTGCTTACCTAACATAATTTCCACCATATCCATGGCTGCTGGCAAAATAAGATTCTCTGTAACTGTATGCAGCTCTTCAGGTTTAGCAACTCGGTATGCGACTCGGTAGCTAGCTAATAATACGTTTACCTGTATCATAGTATTTTGCTGCTTATTAATGGTTTTCAGCTTTCGTCCATAGAAATCCAACGGTTTATCAGCTTCCTTGGAATATTTGGTTGAGAGGTGACGAATAAGCTTTGATGGTTTCATACTCTCACGTGATAATACTTCGCCGCAAATTATACATTGAGGTTTATTATTCATGACAGTAAATACATATTTCAAGTAATTGTCGTCATAGAATCTATTTTTTATCGGTTTTGATTCACTTCCGCTACTGCCACTTGTACCGGACGTGGAGGGCTGCGCAGATCTTTTGAGAAACTTATCCATTTGATGGTCGCTCGGAGCGAAGCGCAAAAACAATACGATCACGTGTATACTCGTCGGCGCACTCGGGCAACTGACAGCGAGAGAAAGAGTGCGAACGTTCCTCTGGCGCGGGGCGCTCACCTCCTCTCGCCCCCCGCGTCATCACCGCGGCAAACAATATACATGACTACTTGCAGAGCGCCCGCCACTACCTGGCACAGGACACTTGATACTTCCATCTATATACGTCTCAATAGGAAGGATATTAAATATGTCGCCTTTGAAATCACTGGCATAGTTTTATTATGGTCCTGGGGGGTCGCCAGAATGTTTTTACTTGTAAAGGGGACGCGTATTCAAGAAGGTTTAAAAACACTGCTCTAGATCTTAACAGCTGAGGTTCCATAATGAATAATTGTACAATGTGCTTATGTGTATATATTTATGCTCACCTGGTAGGATTGCATCATTAACCAGCAGAGGCATAATTATCAGGCGACTGCCCAGGGCGACAGCTTGTAAGAGTGCGCCAAACTCAGTTAAACGTTTTTTGAAATTTTTTTAAATGCACCTATTAAAATGTAAGAAGATTATATTTGGAAACATTGGATTTATGTAATACAGAGATGGATAACATAAACGTAATTTTAATCATTTAGTGCACAAACATATCAGTTTGGTTATTATACTCCTCATTTTCCTTTACCTCGCTAAACACATTATCCTCTATCAGCCTACGCTTTTATACACTGCCAACATCAGTTCACTATTAGTCACGTTTGTTGTATTTAGTAATAAACCATAGTACATCAATTTGAATGGTGCTCTGAAATTTAAAATTTGGTATACTTATTACTTATTTTAAATGTCGTATTAAAAACGGCATTCTGGTATATTTTTATTTAATTAATTACATAATTTAAATGTTTGCTTTTTAAGAATTAGTTCAATCTATTAAGTTTTTGGTTGGAAAAATTAGACTAAATAATAAAAACCATTTGTATCAAAGTGGCCAGAGTGATTTTACAATATTGGCTCCGGTTTGGGTTAACAAAAATTAATTCTCTCTAAAGTTGTAGAGATGGGAGATGAATGCGTAGAGTGTAGTTCAGAGGTTCACCAAACTCGGTCCACTAATAATACTTAGTAAGAACATCCGATTTTAAAGAAATTCCTACTACTGTGTGCGCTTACTTTCAAAATGACGGCAGTTTTGATATTTAAGGGCGAAATGTTATATCTCGGGATATATTCAATTGATTTAAACCAAATTTTGTAGGTCGACAGTGCGTAATGTATGCATTGATTTCAGAGATTAATAGTGCTGAGGGTCAGCCAATTTGGAAGATAGTACCACATGAAAAATAAAGCTCTTATGTTATAACTCAGAGACCACTAAAAAGTAATAGCCAAATTTGGCAAGTAGTTAATGCTATGGTAGGTCATTAAAATGTACGCAATTTTAATTTATTAAGCACTTATATTCCAAATGGTGTCCACACAAACATTTTTGTTTCATTTGGTATGTCTACCAAACCATTTGGCCAATTTCGACCAAACTTTGTATGCTGAAAGCTATCATTTTAATCGTCATATATACCTACACAAAACTGCTTTTTTCCTCCATTTTGTAAGACATCGTCTCATGACAATGAAGTTTTTTTGTATCATATATAGGGAAACCAGAGTACCAATTCCTACTGTAATACATTTTAACTGAATAAGAAAGTATTGAAGAATTACAATTATAAGGGATTACACAATTTATTTTTATTTCGGGCACTGGGAAATTCCTAGTGAAATATTTTAAAATTTTGGTTGCGCCTATGAATATATATTACGCCATTAAATTTTAAAACAATCCTCTTATTCTAATTTAAATATGTTATATAATAAAACACACCATCAAAAAATTATAACATTATACGAAAACAATTTTTAACAAATTGGTCATACAGTCTTGCGCATATCTCGCAATATATTCCCCTTAATACACATCAATACAATATTCATTTACATATTTAGTTTACTTTCGCTTTTATTAAATTAAATCACCGGACCCGGGTAATAGTTACGCCACTAAAGGGCTTAAAAATTTATACAATATAATATGGTTAAAATAATTCATAGATGCATACTCTGCTGTCTTCCTTATGACCAATATCTAATGTCAACAAGTTTCTGTAGTAACAAACAACATCCATCGTATTTGCGTCTTTTAACTTTCAACATATCGACGAGCCATACAGTTCAATCCTCTTCAACAACTTACAAAATTATGACAATCCAACACAAAGAACTAGAAAGAAGACTGTTCACACAGTTCCAGCTGCGTAGAGTCAAATTTACTGGACACTCAGCCTCTTGATAAAACGGGGCACTAGTACGTTGCGTCCTCACCAACACTTCCTCAATCCGGCGCAACGGCGCTCAATTTTACCGTCAAGAAAGTACGGCATAGACATTTTACAACCGAACACGAAACTAAGAAGCCATTTGTAAGGTATGATCGAGCATAGTACAGACCCGGAAAGTACATATACCAACTTTAACAGGAACGTGGTACCCATCGTTATCAGGAGATACTCTAAAACCGTCCTGGTTATTCCAAGTTATTTAAGGAAATATTCATAATCATTAACCATAACATTCATCTTTTTCCAGCAATCGCCAACTACGCAAATAAAGGTGAAAACATTTAAATTTTCGCATTAGGTTAAAATCACAAAACAGCTCCGCAACATCGCTCGTAAGGCTTCGTTCCAGCTGTCAATTTCGGGAACATCCCGCCTTAACGTAGACGGTAAAAATTACCACTGTCCACACACAATATCCGTCTTAAACAGCTAACGCCGCCACCGCTTTTCATCACTGCCGAAACTCAGAGTGGGGGTAGTTCAGGCTCTTAACCACCCAACAGTTTCGTCATACAGAGGGTTAAGAAAAGACTAGCCCCTTCCCAGCCCTCTGCACCATACCTATTCGTAGTTGCGGAGGTTTCCCACCGCATCTACATTAAGGAGTCCGCCTAGTTACCCCAGCAAGCCCGGTACAAACAGCTGACGAGCATCTCGCAGTGCAGCTCTCCTACGATGCAATGGTAGTTACTGCGCGTGCGCGCGAGCTACAGCCCCCTGTAAGAGCACACAGCAACTTATATATATACAAATACAGAGAGTTTCTAATTCTAGTTTCATATATTACAAAATACTTCTAGCGCAAATTACAAAATAACAATATCCAAGTGACGCCTATAACCGTCACACTAGCAAATTTGGCAGACTAGAAGTAGTGTAGCAGTTTATGTAAACTTGCGTGTTTTAAGTAGGTCAGGCATTTATTTTAAAAATCGGGACCATAGAGCCAATTTATCTTGGTATGCTAAATCATTGAAACCAATTAATTAATTCCAACTAAACTTTGTATGCTGGCGATATATATTGCAAACCATTTAAAGTGTACATTAAAAGTATCTTTAGTCCGCCATTCTGTGCGATATCATCAAATTACCAATTTCTTTTTTATGTCATATCTCGAAAAATCCAACAAATATCACCACATTTCTCATAGCCTAAATGTCTCACTACAGAAGATACTTTAATGTTATATGTTTTGAGTGGGTCAGGCACTTATTTTCAAATCGGCGTCAATATCGATATTTTGCGTGAGTATGAGTGTTAGGAAAATGGGCCTTATGAGTAAACTGGCTGCTGGCTGGAGACAAAGGACGAGTTGTGGCCATCTTGTATGATGTCACATGGCAACCTCCTGCTCTGTACTTCCTCCCAGACGTCTGCCATCTTGAATTTACTCTCCTACTCAGTCATTCCCAGTGAATGGCGGCCATATTGATTCATACTTCATGCTCTTGTATTCCATTTAGGTGGTTTTCTCAGAGTCCTCCTGATATTGCCATTCCTTCTTCGTCCCCACTTAACATTCTTGCATTCTATGTGTAAGGTTTTCCCAAGAACTTGCGTTCTATTCGGCTGGTGTTCTCAGAGTCCTCCCAATTTTCTTACTGTCTCATTTCCTTTATGTCCTCACTTCATGCTCTTGCATTGGTTATTCCTGGCCAACGATGACCAAATTAAACGTTCCTACTTCATGCTCTTGCATATTGTTTGGTGGTGGTTTTCTCAGAGTTATCACGGTCGCTTTTGTTCCCCACTTCATACTCTTGCATTGCTGGCCAACAACGACTATGTCCCTACTTGATGCACTTGCATTCTCTTCTTATCAGATTCATTCCTTCCTTGTTCCCACTTCTTGCTCTTGCATTCCAATTGGGGGAAGGTTGTCTCCATGCTATCCCCCCCAAGGTCCCCCCCATAGGTCTTCACCAGGGCACCAGGCTCAACTCACGCACATGGTTTTGTCTATGCTATCCCTCCTGACCAAAGACGCCCATCTTGGTCCCTACTCCATGCTCATAAATTCCTATTTCCTCAAAGGCATTTCTTCCTTGTCCCCACTTCACGCTCTTGCATTCCAGGTGGGTGGAGGTTGTCTCCATGCCTCCCCCTAGATCCCCGCCATGATGCCAGGCTCATCTCACATGCGCGGCTTTCCCCATGTAGTCTGCTCAGTCTGTCTCCCACGCCCTACCACACACCACAACAGCTGGCGCCCACTCGACGTCCACCTAAAGCGAAGCAGACTATACACTGCATGTGGACCGGGACATGGACAGCACTCGCGTGCGTGCAGGAAACAGCTTCGTTATGTAACAACAAGTAGCAGATTAGTTAGTCACATTCACAGCAGCATGGTTGCTCTCACCACCACCCNGATTAGTTAGTCACATTCACAGCAGCATGGTCGCTCTCACCACCACCCTCGCAGTGTTGCCCTCACACTTACCCATCCGCATGGCACAACCATGCAGACAGCTCCCGGGCTTGGGACCTGGGCAGTACACCCCACTAGCAAAAACACCACCGGGATTTGTTTTTCCTTAGATAGAAAAAAATCGTGTGCGAGTTTAAGGAAAAAGAAACACCAGCGGTGCCGCAATCATAGTGTACAGGCGGCTAACGACATAAGAATGGAAAAACGACCCACCTAAAAACCCAATTGGACAAAGGAATGCACAGACAGGCTACATCAAAAGGGAAGTGTGCCGTAGCGGAAGACGAAGATGAAAGGAGAAGACACCGCAATAACTAGTGAATAAAATCAAGTACGATGAGATCACTAGTTACTATAGTGCTGGTGTGATACGAATACCATTTCACATTCTCAACCCTACGTCGGAGACAAATCCCCTGCACAAGTAGGTACATTAATTATTGTAGAATGCAAAATTGAACACGTAAGATGACATTTCGGTAACTCGCCTGACAATATAAGGTAACCTCTTGCATGGGCTACAGTATGCCACAATTCACCAACTGCAACACTCCTGACAAGATCAATATGGCTCTTGCATATGCTATGGAAAAAAACTACATACCAATACTGATTACATGCCTGACAATATAAGGATACCTCTTGCATTTGCTACAGCATGTTACGAGCCAGCATACCTGACAAGATGAATATGACTCTTGCATGTGCTATACTATACTGGAACAGTGTACAAGAACGCGCACGAGTGATTGCAGTAACAGTACACACTCACAGCAGGATGAACTGAGAAAATGCCTAACAAGATAAGGATACCTCTTGCATGAGCTACAGAATGTTACGAGCCAGCATACCTGACAAGATGAATATGACTCTTGCATGTGCTATACTATACTGGAACAGTGTACAAGAACGCGCACGAGTGATTGCAGAAACAGTACACACTCACAGCAGGATGAACTGATAACATGCCGGACAAGATAAGGATACCGCTTGCATGAGCTACAGCATGTTACGAGCCAGCATACCTGACAAGATGAATATGACTCTTGCATGTGCTATACTATACTGGAACAGTGTACAAGAACGCGCACGAGTGATTGCAGAAACAGTACACACTCACAGCAGGATGAACTGATAACATGCCGGACAAGATAAGGATACCTCTTGCATGAGCTACAGCATGTTACGAGCCAGCATACCTGACAAGATGAATATGACTCTTGCATGTGCTATACTATACTGGAACAGTGTACAAGAACGCGCACGAGTGATTGCAGAAACAGTACACACTCACAGCAGGATGAACTGATAACATGCTTATAATGTAAGGATACCTCTTGCATGAGCTACAGCATGTTACAAGCCAGCATACCTGACAAGATGAATATGACTCTTGCATGTGCTATACTATACTGGAACAGTGTACAAGAACGCGCACGAGTGATTGCAGAAACAGGACACACTCACAGCAGGATGAACTGATAACATGCCGGACAAGATAAGGATACCTCTTGCATGAGCTACAGCATGTTACGAGCCAGCATACCTGACAAGATGAATATGACTCTTGCATGTGCTATACTATACTGGAACAGTGTAAAAGAACGCGCACGAGTGATTACAGAAACAGTACACACTCACAGCAGGATGAACTGATAACATGCCGGACAAGATAAGGATACCTCTTGCATGAGCTACAGCATGTTACGAGCCAGCATACCTGACAAGATGAATATGACTCTTGCATGTGCTATACTATACTGGAACAGTGTACAAGAACGCGCACGAGTGATTGCAGAAACAGTACACACTCACAGCAGGATGAACTGATAACATGCTTATAATGTAAGGATAACTCTTGCATGAGCTACAGCATGTTACGAGCCAGCATACCTGACAAGATAAATATGACTCTTGCATGTGCTATACTATACTGGAACAGTGTAAAAGAACGCGCACGAGTGATTACAGAAACAGTACACACTCACAGCAGGATGAACTGATAACATGCCGGATAAGATAAGGATACCGCTTGCATGAGCTACAGCATGTTACGAGCCAGCATACCTGACAAGATGAATATGACTCTTGCATGTGCTATACTATACTGGAACAGTGTACAAGAACGCGCACGAGTGATTGCAGAAACAGTACACACTCACAGCAGGATAAACTGATAACATGCTTATAATGTAAGGTTACCTCTTGCATGAGCTACAGCATGTTACGAGCCAGCATACCTGACAAAATGAATATGACTCTTGCATGTGCTATACTATGCTGGAACAGTGTTCAAGAACGTGTACGAGTGATTGCAGAAACAGTACACACTCACAGCAGGATGAACTGATAACATGCCGGACAAGATAAGGATACATCTTGCATTAGCTACAGCATGTTACGAGCCAGCATACCTAACCAAATGAATATGACTCTTGCATGTGCTATACTATACTGAACAGTGTACAAGATCGCGCACGAGAGATTGCAGAAACAGTACACACTAACAGCAGGATGAACTGATAACATGCTTACAATGTAAGGATACCTGTTGCATGAACTACAACATGTTACGAGCCAGCATACCTGACAAGATGAATATGACTCTTGCATGTGCTATACTATACTTGAACAGTGTACAAGAACGCACACGAGTGATTGCAGAAACAGTACACACTCACAGCAGGATGAACTGATAACATGCTTACAATGTAAGGATACCGCTTGCATGAGCTACAGCATGTTACGAGCCAGCATACCTGACAATATGAATATGACTCTTGAATGTGCTATACTATACTGGAACAGTGTACAAGTACGCACACGAGTGATTGCAGAAACAGGACACACTCACAGCAGGATGAACTGATAACATGCTGGACAAGATAAGGATACCTCTTGCATGAGCTACAGCATGTTACGAGCCAGCATACCTGACAAGATGAATATGACTCTTGCATGTGCTATACTATACTGGAACAGTGTACAAGAACGCGCACGAGTGATTGCAGAAACAGTACACACTCACAGCAG
The DNA here is from genome assembly GCA_002778355.1 of Clitarchus hookeri. Classification (NCBI taxonomy): domain Eukaryota; kingdom Metazoa; phylum Arthropoda; class Insecta; order Phasmatodea; family Phasmatidae; genus Clitarchus; species Clitarchus hookeri. The sequence goes on from NQII01007391.1 coordinate 51,541, forward strand.
GATGAACTGATAACATGCTTATAATGTAAGGATAACTCTTGCATGAGCTACAGCATGTTACGAGCCAGCATACCTGACAAGATAAATATGACTCTTGCATGTGCTATACTATACTGGAACAGTGTACAAGAACGCGCACGCGTGATTGCAGAAACAGTACACAATCACAGCAGGATGAACTGATAACATGCTTACAATGTAAGGATACCGCTTGCATGAGCTACAGCATGTTACGAGCCAGCATACCTGACAAGATGAATATGACTCTTGCATGTGCTATACTATACTGGAACAGTGTACTAGAAAGCGGACGAGTGATTGCAGAAACAGTACACACCCACAGCAGGATGAACTGATAACATGCCGGACAAGATAAGGATACCGCTTGCATGAGCTACAGCATGTTACGAGCCAGCATACCTGACAAGATGAATATGACTCTTGCATGTGCTATACTATACTGGAACAGTGTACAAGAACGCGCACGAGTGATTGCAGAAACAGTACACACTAACAGCAGGATGAACTGATAACATGCTTACAATGTAAGGATACCTCTTGCATGAGCTACAGCATGTTACGAGCCAGCATACCTGACAAGATGAATATGACTCTTGCATGTGCTATACTATACTGGAACAGTGTACAAGAACGCGCACGAGTGATTGCAGAAACAGTACACACTCACAGCAGGATGAACTGATAACATGCCGGACAAGATAAGGATACCGCTTGCATGAGCTACAGCATGTTACGAGCCAGCATACCTGACAAGATGAATATGACTCTTGCATGTGCTATGTTATACTGGAACTGTGTACAAGAACGCACACTCGTGATTGCAGAAACAGTACACAATAACAGCAGGATGAACTGATAACATGCTTACAATGTAATGATACCTCTTGCATGAGCTACAGCATGTTACGAGCCAGCATACCTGACAAGATGAATATGACTCTTGGATGTGCTATACTATACTTGAACAGTGTAAAAGATCGCACACGAGTGATTGCAGAAACTGTACACACTCACAGCAGGATGAACTGATAACATGCTTACAATGTAGGGATACCTTTTGCATGAGCTACAGCATGTTACGAGCCAGCATACCTGACAAGATGAATATGACTCTTGCATGTGCTATACTATACTTGAACAGTGTACAAGAACGCGCACGAGTGATTGCAGAAACAGTACACACTCACAGCAGGATGAACTGATAACATGCTTACAATGTAAGGATACCGCTTGCATGAGCTACAGCATGTTACGAGCCAGCATACCTGACAAGATGAATATGACTCTTGCATGTGCTATACTATTCTGGAACAGTGTACAAGAACGCGCACGAGTGATTGCAGAAACAGTACACACTTACAGCAGGATGAACTGATAACATGCCGGACAAGATAAGGATACCGCTTGCATGAGCTACAGCATGTTACGAGCCAGCATACCTGACAAGATGAATATGACTCTTGCATGTGCTATACTATACTTGAACAGTGTACAAGAACGCACACGAGTGATTGCAGAAACAGTACACACTCACAGCAGGATGAACTGATAACATGCCGGACAAGATAAGGTTACATCTTGCATTAGCTACAGCATGTTACGAGCCAGCATACCTAACAAAATGAATATGACTTTTGCATGTGCTATACTATACTGAACAGTGTACAAGATCGCGCAAGAGTGATTGCAGAAACAGTACACACTAACAGCAGGATGAACTGATAACATGCTTACAATGTAAGGATACCTCTTGCATGAACTACAGCATGTTACGAGCCAGCATACCTGACAAGATGAATATGACTCTTGCAGGTGCTATTCTATACTGGAACAGTGTACAAGTACACACGCTAGTGATTGCAGAAACAGTACACACTCACAGCAGGATGAACTGATAGCATGCTTACAATGTAAGGATATCGCTTGCATGAGCTACAGCATGTTACGAGCCAGCATACCTGACAAGATGAATATGACTCTTGCATGTGCTATACTATACTGGAAAAGTGCACAAGAACGCACACGCGTGATTGCAGAAACAGTACACACTAACAGCAGGATGAACTGATAACATGCTTACAATGTAAGGATACCTCTTGCATGAGCTACAGCATGTTACGAGCCAGCATACCTGACAAGATGAATATGACTCTTGCATGTGCTATACTATACTGGAACAGTGTACACTAACGCGCACGAGTGATTGCAGAAACAGTACACACTCACAGCAGGATGAACTGATAACATGCTGGACAAGATAAGGATACCGCTTGCATGAGCTACAGCATGTTACGAGCCAGCATACCTGACAAAATGAATATGACTCTTGCATGTGCTATACTATACTGGAACAGTGTACAAGAACGCGAACGAGTGATTGCAGAAACAGTTCACACACACAGCAGGATGAACTGATAACATGCCGGATAAGATAAGGATACCGCTTGCATGAGCTACAGCATGTTACGAGCCAGCTTACCTGACAAGATGAATTTGACTCTTGCATGTGCTATACTATACTGGAACAGTGTACAAGAACGCACACGCGTGATTGCAGAAACAGTACACACTAACAGCAGGATGAACTGATAAGATGCTTACAATGTAAGGATACCTCTTGCATGAGCTACAGCATGTTACGAGCCAGCATACCTGACAAGATGAATATGACTCTTGCATGTGCTATACTATACTGGAACAGTGTACAAGAACGCGCACGAGTGATTACAGAAACAGTACACACTCACAGCAGGATGAACTGACAACATGCTTACAATGTAAGGATACTGCTTGCATGAGCTACAGCATGTTACGAGCCAGCATACCTGACAAAATGAATATGGCTCTTGCATGTGCTATACTATGCTGGAACAGTGTACAAGAACGCGCACGAGTGATTGCAGAAACAGTACACACTCACAGCAGGATGAACTGATAACATGCCGGACAAGATAAGGATACCGCTTGCATGAGCTACAGCATGTTACGAGCCAGCATACCTGACAAGATGAATATGACTCTTGCATGTTCTATACTATACAGGAACAGTGTACAAGAACGCGCACGATTGATTGCAGAAACAGGACATACCACTAGCATCCCTCATCAAGAACAACATCCTGGCAAGATGAATATGGCTTTTACATGTGCTGTAGTATACTGTAGGAAAAAAACAGTACATACTCACAGCAGTATGTACTGATAACATGCCGGACAAGATAATGATACCTCTTTGATAGGCTACAGCATGCTTCCGTCTAGCATACTTGTTAAGATGATAACGGCTCTTGCATGAGCTATAGAATGCTGAAACAGTGAACAAGAATGCTCACGAGTGATTGCAGAAACAGGATATACTGCTACCATCTCTCAACAACAGCATACCTGGCAAGATGCATGTGGATCTTGCATGTGCTGTAGTAAGCTGTTGGTAAAAAACGCTAACAATGTTAATTAAGCAACAGTCACATATCAATCATTGTGGGAGAGGGGAATGGAAGTGCTTAAGTTTCGATGACCCCCGGCGAGGTTCTGCCCAAATGTATGTCCTGAGTGTCGAATCACGTGTTAGGAGAGTACTTGTGTGAGTTAGTCTTTACGTACATTAATAACGTGTGTGTGTACAGTGGCACGCTGGAGATACACCTTAAACATTTGCGGACAGTGTTAGACGTGCTAAGGAAGGCTGGTCTGATGGTAAACCTAGAAAAAATTAGTTGTGTTCAACAACATGTGCGAAATGTATGGTTTATTATGTCGGAGGATAATTGACGCACTGATCCTGAGAAAATTAAATGTTTAGTAAAATTTTCCACAACCAAATAATTTTGGAGGTGTAAAATGATTTTTTGGCATAATTGATTTTTTATAGTAGAGTTTTTAAAAATTATTTTATCTTACAAAAAACATTACACTGAAATAAATGGTAGCTAATCATCATGTTGTGTATTTGCTCAATTTTTCTGAAGAATTGTTTTGCACTGTCATGCAAGTTCTGTGGCTGTCGGGGCGTGTATGAATAAAAGACGGTCATTTTATGCAGAAAGCATACGCCAGTAAATTATTTACTCATGCAGAACGGAAATGTACTATCTATGAAAAAGAGTGTTTTAGTTGTATACGGGCAATGGAAAATTTTTCAGAATATTTAGATCATGCTCCGTTTACTTTATTTCCGGATAACCAGCTGGTTGTTGAACTCACAAAAGCCAGCTGGTAGATTGGCCCGGTGGTAAGTGCCCTAGCTCGCTTTAAAGTTACCGTACAGCATATAAAGGGGATCGATAGTTCTGTAGTGGATGCGCTGTCACGCATGTATTGTGAAGACGAATTTGAGGCAGTGGAATATGGGGCCCCTGTAGTGAGTCAGTTGTTCGATTCAGTTTCCGCTGGTATAAATGTTTTGGAATTAAACACGTTGCAAATGTTTCCCAGGGTTTTTCTGATACAAAAGAACACCATAATTCTAACACGGAATGTACACACATATTGTCTGAAATCAAAGACGGATGTTCTTTTTACCAAGTTTACAAAAGATCTCTAGGAAAATGGACAAAGACCGGTAAATTCAAAGTTTTTGTACCTCAAAAAAATAAGGGCAATGGTTTTTGAAATATTATCATGAATCCTTTTGTGGGGGGCATGTACGATGGATAAAACAATTATCTGTGTGTTAGAACTTTTTACGTGGCCAGGAGTTCGCAAATATCTGGAAAATTGCCTCAAGTGTTGCGATGCGTGCCAGCATGCCAAACCGAAAAATTAAAAACCAGAAGTGTAATATGCCGATACTGTGGCTTTGTATCCTAGGAAGCGCATTTATTTGGACGTGATAGGCCCGTTGACCCGGAGTACCTCTGCATATTTATATGTCCTTGTCGTAATAGAGTGTGTAAGGAAAATTTTCTTTATATTTTTCCATTACGTACCATAAAGGCAGGAGGAATTTGTAAGGTAGTTATGCAGAGAATATGTAGTGTTTTTGGCTCGCCCGTGTTTGTAGTAACCGACAATGTGACGTATTTTCTTTCTCAGGAATTCAGAGAGTTAGTTTTATAGAAGGACTAAAGATGGCGCAGACTACACCATACCATCATCAGGAAAATTTAGTAAAACGGGTAAATCGAAACATTAAAATTACCTTACGGAGTTTTTCAATGTTATACACCACATCACTGGGATAATGTGTTATATTTACTTTGTTTGTGTTTTAATAATATAGTACATTGTGCTCATAAATATGCTCCATCCGAGGTATTTTTGGGAAGACATTTGATGAACCTGCTAATAAATGTGTTGTCACTCCATGGCGGTTGTTTCGAGAATGTGAGTAATAAAAAATAGGAAAACATATGGGAGATGTGACACGTACCTTTATTACGTATCACCAAATAAGAGAACAAAAGAGTGATGTTTCACATAAATATTTATGCTTAAAGAAGGTTATTTAACTCTGGTTAAAGCTCAACACCTCAATTCAAAAATAAATTTTTTCAGTGCTAAGCAGCCATGAAATAGCATGGCCCATACCAAATAGTTAGGTTTCTTTCGCCTGTGACAGTATTGATTGTATATCCACATTCTCCTAACAATTCGGAAAATTTTCACTTTTCCCAGTGTAAAAAATATCATGTACCCAAAAATTTACCGCTTCTTAAAATCCCATTATCTGGCTGGATATTTTGGATGTGAAAATTGTATCATCCAAAACATATTTTGAAATGAATGTTTTAAAGAAATGACATATTCCCAGTGTTAAGAATTGTAATAATGTTATTTGCATTAATGAGTATTAATGATTTTTAATGGTGTATTCTCAGTGTTGACGAGGTAAATTAAATTATTTACATATGGGTATGTATGAAAAAGAAACACGAAAAGTTCAAACACCCAGTTGTAATATAAATAATACGCCTATATATTTTCTATTTATTATTTTACATGTTTTATTTTGTGTGCACAATGTGTATTTAAACGCACTTGTAAGAATGAAATTGTATGAATTTGTGTTCTACAAACCGTAGTTTTAAGTCCCTGGTGTATGTCTGTTTTATTAGCTGTCTGCTGCTATCATCAAGACCCATGTTCCACGTGAAAAGGAGCCTGGGGTGAAGGTTTGGTCTGCCGACGGGTCTGCATTTTCTGGTCACGTGAGCAACACCGCTGTGGTCGAGTATCACAGGAGGAGGGATGTGACAGCCTACGCACATCAAGAATGCGCCTAAGTTTACCTCGCCTTGGATTGTTGTATCTACTTGAGGGTCGTGGACAATGGCTTACCTTTGGCTCGATGGGACCCGCTCTACAGACCATCTCACTGCTGCTGCCTGCGTGAGTGCTGAATGGCAAATGGCGCTTTGGCGTGCTAGTGTGCTGTTTCTAAGCTTTGCTTGCTTCCCTTTCCCTCTTCTAAGCGTCTCCTAAATAACATGACGCCTACCAGCCGACACTACCAGGGGGCGTTTCCGCTCCATGAACATCGGAAAATGTTCGAGAAGACGACGACAAAATTGTATAAAAGGCTTGTGTTCTCCCTGCTCTGGGAGACAGGCCAGGGGCTTTGTTAGGAAGGAATTGCTGTTCCTCTGTTTGAAATGGCGGGTAGGGGTGGTAGTTTTGCATAGTAATGAAAATATATGTATTTCTATTTTTTATTATTTTTATAAAATAAATTAAATATCATGTCTTTGTATGATGTTTAATGTCATCTTATTTCATTAAAGAGTTTCAATTTATGTTGTATTCCCATATTAGGAATTGGCATTTTGTATTTCAAAAATGGGAAGATATATCAGAGTGTTGTAAACATTAATTTTTCTGTTAAAATCCAATGTAAGTTTTAGGATTATATTAACCTTTGCTTGCACACCCACAAGGAGGGGGTGGAGGTTTCCATTCCTTGAAAATCAAACATTATCATACTGAGGAAACAGATATGAAGTCCTATTTGCATGTCAGCTGAAACCGTCACAATGGTAAGTGTGTTCTGTTGTATGTTATTTTGGGTAAGATATTTGAAGTATATTTGGCTGGTGTCTGCTGGTTATGATGTTATGACAGACATGAAGGAGCTGTGTTTATTATGGTATATTTAAAAGGTGTTATTCATTAGAACAGGCAGTATGGCGTGACGTATTTTTTGGGCATGGCCGATATGCTTTTTGTGGTATGTTGGAGGCAAGGTGAGTATTTTCTGTCTGGAGTTGGTCAGGGGATTAGATGGTATGGCCTGTAGATATAATAGTGTTATGGGTTGGTCTTAACTATATAGTTGCTAGTGCACTTGAGTTATGGTGGTTGATGTGTGTGGGGGGTACGGTGGTATTTTAGGTGGTATGGTGGTTGGTTGGGTAGTGTGGATATGGTGGCAGATATTGTGGTTGTGTGGTTTCAGATATTTCGGTTGTGATTGTGTTGGTTGGTGTGTAGGGTGGTCTGGTTGGATGTTTGGGCTATATGCTTGCTTGAGTAGAGGTTATGGTCACTATGTTACTCATATGGTATATTGAATTTTAATTATAAATCAGCTTGCAGCGACTGCTCCTTTGTAAGCATAATGCAGATGAAACCTGAAGAGCTTATTGGCTGCAGTCTAAGTAACTAATGCTTCTGAGGTTGGGGCATGTCACGTTTTCGAAGTGGTTGACAAAATGATAGGTGTGCTTAGGGTAGGTATGATTGTATTGCACTCTCTTAGGTTGGGTTATGTTAGGTCGGTTTGATTTTTCTTTACTATTGTAAGTAGGGTTTTACTTCTCTGAACTGTGTTAGGTTAATGTGAGGTTAGGTTGAGTAATGTTAGCTTAGTATACAAGAATTCCATGTCATACATTAGGTTAAACGAATGTGACTAAATGTATAAATATTCAGAGTCCTACATGAGTGGGCAAGTCCCTCTACATATATGCAGCTGGCGGAGACTTGATGATGCCAGGAGGGGCTCTGGTACTCAGGTGGTTTGAATATGTAACACTCAAATTTTTTTTCTATGCTTGATTATATCAAGTTAGTTTATGTCTGGTCCTAAGTCTCACACAGCATGAAATATATTCCAAATCCTGCACGAGGTTAAATATTTTGTATGTCCTACACAATATGACAATTTTTCTAAGTTATATAAAGATGACAGGAAGGAGCAAATGTGACTAAAGTGGAATGCAAAAGCATTAACATAAAGTGATGGAATGACAGAGCATGAATCAAATTAAAAACAAGATGGTAGATAAGCTGGCAGCGGTAAAGTCAAATGTCGAAGGTCACGGTTCCCTGGATACCGACCTTGCAATCTTTTCCCGAATCGTCTAAATCCTTCTACCAGCGATGCAGTCCATAAACATGTAACAATATACATATATATTTGGCAAATAAAAAGGGTTGCGTTTTTTACAAACTCACAAAAATCTGTAAACGAAACATAACATTTTTGCATTCGGTACTGTACTCGGTAATATTAATTTTCTATGAGCAAACACACAAGGATAAATTTGGAAGTAACTTAATTGTGAACAAACTGTAAATGATGATGCCAGATATAATTAAATCGTATTCCTTTGGCTTAATGTTTGACTCGCTGACGAATTTTTTGTTTCCTAAACTCTAAAATTTTATACTCTACCCAAATTAATAATTTTGAATTTAATGGTTTTCCTGGTGTAAATATTACAACTTTTGAAACATTAAGTGATTATAAACGTCAGGAATATTAACGAAAATTAAATGTAATTAGTTTTGTTTAAATTTTTTTCTATTTATGAAACTATAGTTCATCCATTTATACATATTTTTTTAATGATAAATTTAAAATGTTTTCTTAAATAAATACTTAATAGGGAAACTAAAATTTTCTAAAACAGACTGTATAATCCGCAGATCCTGTTTCTAAAAACAGAACATTTAATTTAACTCCATGTGATAAACAAAAAAGTGTTCTATATTTTTTAGTTCTGTAGTTTCGTATGCTTACTTACACCAAGGAAGCCTGGAGAAACTGATTTTGTGTCAAATGTCTAATTTCCACTCTATTATCTGCATGATCGTCAGTAAAGTACTCGCGAGTAAGCAAGGTGTGATAAGGGACACCGTTTCCCGATATGTTTTAGACAGCAATGGCCACAATAATTGACAAGCAGAGATGCAGTTAAGGAAAATAAGATGCATCCAATACGTAAAGAAGCAGCGTGTAAGATACACATCTAGGCGAACTTAGAGAAGAATATTGACAGCAAACACATGTATTTCTACTTTAGGCGTCCTTTGATTTGTAAATTTTCTCTCTTACGTATTAAACAGATTTGAAAAGTAACGAAGTCAACAGGTGTTCTAATTAAAATTAAAAAATAATTTTTAAAAAGTAAATGCGTTGATGTTAAATGTAAATGAGGTTACAAAAATAAGTCAAAACATTGCAAACTTTAAATGCAATCAGTGACTACTAATTTCGTAAGTTTGCGTAACCATTAGCATTACAAATGATAAATCCATTCGTCGTCGTCTATCTCTCTCTCTCTCTCTCTCTCTCTCTCTCTCTCTGTATATATATATATTTAAACTAAATGCCATTTGAATGTACATTCGCAACCGAAATTTACTGACTTTCTAAGCAAACACTACCGATTATTTTTCGCCAGGGTTGTCCCCACTGGTTCAACCACTTTTCACCTCGATGTGTTGCCAGAATGTTGTGTTCAAGCTGCGCTGTGACTGTAGTGGTATTTTTCGGAACTCAAATGCCTACTACATTGTTTTAATGCTGTAAATTTAGCCATCACGTAGTCGGTTCTAGACCTAGTAAATAATATTTGTGAGATGTGTTTTTTATCCATTTTGTTTGGTGGTTCTAGCGTAGTTCGCCCCTCTGTGGTGGATAACTCTCCTGTTTGATAGTTGTTTTCTCCGTGTGCTCCAGTTATATTCCCTCAGTCATATATTGGTTCTTATTGTGTGGGTGCATGTGCAAGCCTGACCTTCCCTGCACGTGCTGGCCTAATTCTTGCTGCATGGTTCGGCTTTCGGTGAACATCGCCTGCCCTTTTCTTGATGGTGGCGACGTAGTCAAGATTTATTTAAATTTCCCCATGCTGCTGTCTCGCAGTGGGTGTGTCATCATCTTGCCTATCGGATAACTATTCCGTTATTGTTGATTCGAAGATATCTTTATTTAACTAATTCAACTATCGGTTATTTAAATAAGAAATTTACCTGTAAAGTGTAATTTTCAAATGTCCAAATTTGTACTATCAAACACATGTTCGCTATACTGTTGTTATAGACATTTAAATTTATTTACTGTCTAAGTAAATTACATTTGTAACTAATTGATTTAATTAACATTTCGTTCGGGACACACCTTTGAACATTTCTATGCCGTGAGCAAAAATTTAAACTTTAATATTTTAATAAAGTGATTTAAACAAATTAATTATCACATTTTCTTTTCTGTTTTAAATGTTTCAAGAAATAATTTTTAATGATTTAATGTGTGATCTCTTATGTTCTTAGTAATGTTAAGGAAACATAACTCTCATTATTTACTTGTTCCAACCTGTCTTCAATTTTTTGAATGTAAATAAATTCTCCAGAAGGATTAATTAATGCATAACCACAAGGTTCATCTTTTTATTTATTGACATTTTTGTCTTCCTCTGGGGCTGTAATTATTTATACAAAAATGTTTTACATGTATGTATATGTCAAGAACTATTCTCTTTTCTCTTTTACGCCATATACAATAACCGAAAATGATATAGCATATGTTTATATCACGTTCTGTAGTAAATGTTTGTTGCTGGCCTATTTGTAAATTCGTCATTTTTTGTGTCACTTTTTAATATTGTTTCTGGCAGTGGTCTTATGTGGTTTGTGCCAAGGACTTGATGAATTTATCATTTTTGAGGAATTTGATAATTAATTTGCCTATAATGTTTTGATCGTACATGGGGCACAATGCGTGCTACCCTTCCTGGTGTAGCTTGACAACCTAATTTTTCAGCAGAATAATGCCCTGTCTCACACAGCACAGATATATCTGGACTGCCTTTGTGGTGCCAAAAGTTTTCTCCATCCAGAAATGTTCTCTGACTTCTCGCCCATCAAGAATGTTTGGGACCAGCAGCAACTGCAGCGAATTTGGAGGGTCAGTTGCACCAGCTGTGGCAGGATCTTCTTCAGGAGAACATCCGACATATAATAGGGAGCTGTCGAGAAGGCAAGGCTGGCTGGCGGGGTGGTGGTAGGGGGCCGCAAACCCTCCCTTGTGCCCTTCCGAGGCTTAAAGACCACTGTCACAGTAACGGGCCACCCTCGCTACTAGCCATCCCAAAATATACAACTCTCTGGAAGTCAGTCACGAGTTAGTGTCGGTTGCGTGTGTATCAGGACGGTATATTATGGCGCAGTCTAGGAAGAAAGGGAAAACTATACATAGCGATGCGAGGGAGGTGATAAGACATGTGATAAATAAATGTGACGAAGAAGCTACTGATGGTCAAATAAAACATTTATTATCTCAATCCAATCTGCTTGCATCAGAATACACTGGAATTTCTATGAGAAGTGTTTCCATAATTCGCAAAGAAGGTGCAGATGCTTGTAACAGTTCGCTGTCAACACCAGGCAAACACCTAAAGCGTCCGCATGAAAGAAATGTGCGCTGTGACTCATTTTATAGGAGAGTAATCAGAGACGTCATTCATGATTTTTGCTTAGTACAGAAACAAGTACCAACATGTCCTAAGCTTCTCGTTGCTTTGAGAGAAAAAATTGGTTTTCCATGGGGTGTTCACACGCTCAGGCGGATACTGAAAGAAATGGGGTTTAAATGGAAACGGTGTAACAGTTCTCGAAAACTATTGGTGGAAAGACAGCACTTTGTCTACTGGCGTTGTAAATACTTAAAATCAATTCTCCACTACAGAATGGAGGGGTGCCCCATAATTTACATTAATGAAACCTGGGTTAATAGCAACATCACATTTAAAAAATGTTGGCAAAGTGATACTGAACATGGTGTGTTAACCAACAGCAGTTCTTCGAACCGTTTAATTGTTGTTCATGCAGGTGCTAAAACTGGATTCATTGAAAATGCACTGCTAATTTTTCCAGCAGGCAGAGCTACGGGGGACTACCATGGGCAGATGAATTCTGCGAACTTCGAAAAGTGGATGCATAATCAGTTATTGCCAAACCTACCGGAAAAGTCTGTTGTTATTATGGACAATGCGCCTTACCACTCAGTGCAAGAAAATAAACCCCCATCGAAGTATGCAGTGAAAAAGCAAATGGAGTCATGGTTGACCAATAACAACATTCCCTTTACTCATGATATGCGAAAAATAGAGCTTTTCGACTTAATTGCGCAGAACAGGAAGCCTGAAAAAGTATTTCGCATTGACCAACTTTTAAAACTGCACGGACACGATGTTCTTAGACTTCCTCCTTATATGTGCGAACTTAATCCCATTGAACTAGCGTGGTCTAAAACAAAGAGACAAGTGCGGGAAAAGAACATTACTGCTAGCTTGTCGTTAACAAAGCTAATGGAAATCACGACGGAAGCAATATCTTCTGTCGCTGAAGAAGACTGGCAAGGATACTGTTCGCATGTCCAAAATATAGAAGCATACTACTGTCAATAGGACTGTCGCGTGGAAGACGCAATAGACAGTTTTGTGGTATGCCTAGACCGTGACTCCAGTGGCTCGAGTGATTCATCTGACGACGAATTTTCCTCTTCCGAATCGGAACTGGCGCTGCCACTTCCCGAAAGTGAATAAATTATCACCGAACAACAACATCCACTGTTTGAGGAAAGCGGTAATAGTATATCCTTTCAGAGTATTTTAAAGTTATGCATTCCTGATCTTAACTGTTTTCGCCCTAAATTTATGCCATCAAAATTGTNGGTTTTCAGGTCAATATGGTTGTTTCGCAAGTATTTAAGTAAAACAATTTCAGTTAAGACAGTTTAAAAATGTTGTTTTTGGCCATACTGAAAGTCTTCAATTTAGTATTGGTAATGTAAAATATGTTTTAACAATTGTAACTATTGTGAAATGTGACTAATTTTCTTACGGGAACAGATTGCGAATATGTGCAATAAATAGCTCGCTTTAAAAATGTGTACTTCAAACACAATGTAAAACATTTCGCGCACCAGGCAAACGGGCACCTAAAATGGCGAATTTAAAGGTTACTGTCAAAAGAAATAATAGAGGCGTATACCATGACATTATAGAGTATATTTGTATGCGTGTCGTATGAAAGGAAAATCTCCCT